>JAOTAX010000004.1:4026186-4037859 GCA_025629825.1 Erythroxylum guanchezii | reverse complement strand
ATGCCAATCAATTTAAAATTATCAAACTAAAACCTCGAAATAATTTAAACCTGCTTATTGTGAATCGGGGCCCAACAACCCAAGTCTTAACATCTTATAAGTTATTGAATTATGTCCAGCTTATTTAGATTTTCTGTAAGTTACTTGGCCTCCAGTCCTTGTTGAAATAATTCTGCCCTTCTTAGCTTCACCAACTTCCCTTATTCTCTTATTTTTGGGCCTTCTAACTCTTTTCTTATACTAAGGAGGATTGATCTTCTCTCTATGTTTTTCTCCAGGTATGGGCCAAAACTGTTCACCTGGTATTAGATTAATGCTCTTCCAATAACACCTTTTATATGCCTTCTTGATGTAGCACTGGTGCAAATAATCCTCAAGATTTCCTCTCTAAAAAAAATCATTGAAATGGCATGGTTACAAAGGACTCCAATTAACTCCCATCTCCCACACGTGCATTCATTTGTTTAAAGGTTCATAACATGATGATCATGCATATAGTGCTCAATTTTAAATTTCCCATCACTTGTCATAAATGTGTTAATTTATTAGTAACATTTGTGTAAATAACTACGAAATGCAAATGTCATTATTACGTAAAAAATTAGCCAAATAATTTGTAGCCTCCTTATTTTCCTCTATATTTGACATAATGTTAGGACATATTATCCCATTGTAAAAAACCATTCCTTACTTGTGTTGATGAAATCTCTTCATGGTAGCTCTTCTCATTACCTCAAAGTAAGTTAATATTAGTTTGCATGATACATTCCTTAAATATTCATCACTTCATGGTAACTCTTCTCATTACATCCAAGCAAGTCAAGATTAGTTTGTATCATGCATTCCTCAAATATACATTGACTTTTGTATTGTTTGACAATGAATTATTCTTGCATCATTTGTCAATGCATGTTTACACCATCTCCTCTTGGGAATAATTGTTAACCAAACATGGGCATTCTTGTTCATGCTCTCCATTTTGCTCATTATTGCTTATAGCCTTGTTGTGTACAATCTGAAGCAATATTCCACATCTAGTCTTTGTAAAAGGTTGGTTGTTTATACTTGCTTTGTATATTGGCACACAAATGCCTAAAACAATAATAATGGTCAAAATATACGTACTCATGCTTAAACAGTTCTTGTAGACCCTGCATCACATGATAAAGATATGATCAATAAGAAAGAAGGGAAAATATAAAATTTACTTTAAGAATATTTCTCTGTGTTACCATCTGTCTATCACTCATGAACACCTATGATTGATCATCACTAATATCATCCAATAAACATCCTAAAAACCATTTCTAGCTCTCTTTATTCTCAACCCATACAACATCCCAAGCTAATGGAAATATATAATCATTTGGGTCCTTTCTAATGGCTATCAATAGCTGACCACCATAGTTTGTCTTCAAATGACAGCCGTCAATGCATATTATTAGCCTACAAATATTAGCAAACACTAATTTTACTTGTTCAAGTCATATGTAGCATGACTCAAACACATCTTTAAGAGATCTAATGTATAGCAAACTGCTTCTATTGCTTTCCATCATCGCCAAAAAAGTACCCTCTCAACCTTTTCTGTTATGTCCCTTCTTCTCTAACCAACAAATGCAAGGCATACCTTTTAGCTATACTTTGATGTTTGTAATCTCTTAAAATAACCACCTTAAACCATTTATATCCCAAATAGGACAATCTATGAAGTGTTTTAAATACCTACAAACAATCCACTTTTAATTAACTTTTTAACTATCAAATGATCTCCCGTAAGAATAAGAATCATAGAATGTCTTAATCTGAAATGCAACTTTATCTTATGTAAGGCTTCCAATTATTTTCTATCTACATTTCTTCTTACACACTACAATAACTCTTAACCTTTCATTCTTTGTAAAAACATAGACAAATCCCAAATAAATGCTTGTGCTCTTCAAAGTCTTCCCGATTACGTCAACAAAATCAAATTGCATTCCTTGCTTCAAAATAAGTCTCTCGTAATCTAAAATAGGAGAGCAAAAGTGTAAATATTTAGGCATCTTCTTCCTCATCTCATCAGAATGTCCTTCTAGGCTACTAATATCGTCATCATTAACATCATCCTCATCATCTCCTAAGTCAATATTCTCAACACTAGTTTATCACTCACTCATGGCAGGTAACTCTTCATCTGTAGCACATCCATTATATCATCTGGAATATCTTCACTTGAATATCGTAAGTCACTAATATTTTTTTATTAGATTTCATGGTATGATAGGTAATCTGAATCATTTGGTGCTTCATGTTTATGTTCAACTTTAGATGCTGCTAGGAATGACAATTAGGCTCGAGCCCGGCCCACCCAACCTAGCTCCAAGTCAACGGGTCAGGCCTGAGTTGACTAGAACTTGGGTCGGGTCTTAGGCTCAAACTGTCTGGGTTTGGGCCTAGCTTGGTTCGAGGCTCGACGTGTAATGGCAGAACGATGTTGATTTGACATTTTATTTTTTAAAAATAATAATTTGGGTCGGGCCTGAGCCCGACCACCTTAGGTTCGGTCAGGCCAGGGCTCAATGATATGAATAATTGTTTATCATCGTTAGAGTATAAAGGAATAAGAAGATAATGCAAACATAGAAGTATTGTTCAATGAATTGGAAAATTTTTTGATTGCATATAGCCCTAGTTGAATTCAAATAGACCATCATATATTTTGTGACTAGTATGTCATTGCTAGGTAATAATATACCATCATTCATTTAAGGACATCATCTTAATTTCCAACCTAGATATGCTGGTACATAGCTGTACATAGTTATAGATAAGGTTTGGTAATTATGAGTTTTCTTAGGGATCTTTACCTTCAGACCCTCATATGCATCTATGTTTTGTGCATATGTGAACACAATAATATATTTGTGCCTATCAAACCATATAGATGGGGCTTTTTTTTATAGAGAATTAAAATTAGAGATAAGCAATAAAAGGCAAGATTCACATTTATGAACAAAACAATGGGATATTGTAAATAGGAGGCTTCTGCTCTTAACCTTTAAGATGTATATAATCAGATCAAGCACTCTCAATGTATCAAACAAATTAATTGTTTGCGTCATTTTACTCTTCCCTATAATTTGGCATTTTACCTCTTATATCTAATTCCTTTATTAGTGTATGAAACTAATTTCTAACTAATTGTAGCAACTAATATTAACATTCTTTCCTATACTTGCTTCTCCTTTATATTAACTCATCTTTGCATATAGAAATCACATTAGGAGTGGTAAATGACTAACCTATAAGCTCTACTGCTTCTTGCAACTTGTATCAAAAAATAAAAGAAGCCTAGTTCTTCTGATTCAAGTTTAAGCTATGTTTTACTTTAATGACAACCTACTAAAAAAAATACAAGACTCAACAATTTTAATCTATTTCAGTACAATTTGATTCCTTTTAACAACATATAATAGGCAATAAAGTGAGAGTTAGAGGTAAACATGCATAAATGGGCTTAGCTACAAGATAATGCATATTAAAGGATTATGTGTAGTTAGGCCTCATTCCTTTTTAAAACCTAAAAAGAAGTATACAAAAATAAGTGATTCTTTGCATTATGTGGACCATTTTCAAGTAAAGTGTATATAGCTTAAGGACTCAACCTACCATTTCATTGGTGACTTCAACTAGATCCATAGTAATTCGTTCACTATTCGAGTACCTTTAACAACCTAACAAGATGAAAAGAAACTAGTAATTAGTGAAAAATATGGATGGATGAAAGAAGTTATAAAATGAAAAATTTTAAGTTTCATCTTAAGTATAAAGAGACATTTCAGTTGATTTCTAGTCAAATAGAGGACTTGTTGAACATGTGTTTTTTCAAGCAAAGTTGCATTTGCTTTCTAAACTTTTTTTATTCATAGAGGCTAGGGATGCATGGTTTATAAGTATGCTTATACCAATGTCTATGGGGATTCTACTATAGACAATGTTTAAGAATTCAACATAAACTCAAGGTTTCATGTTGGTACAAACTGTAAACCCAAGCGACTATGAACTTAGAGATGGTGACACGATTGTCTAAAAGAAAGAGACGAAACTTTAATGAATTTTTTGAACAGTTACCATTGCAATGTAGTATGTGTTATTTGTGTCAAAAACCTACAACCACCGAGTTAACAATTACAAGCATTTCATGAATACCCAATAATAATGAAGACACTAATGACATCGCTAATAACATGCTATGAAATAATTAAGAAAAAGAAAACAAAACTGGTCATAGAAGTCAATATAAATAAACTCCCTATAAAATAAAAGTCAAAATCACGAAGATGGAATTGCTTCAGAAACTTCCCATAATGAGATAACCCTAATTTTATAAATGCCAGGTTCTATTTGAAGGGATGATAGAACTAGAAAATTTTGAAGCTCCATATGGTATCGTGTGGGTTATAAAAAATGACATTATATGAAGCAAAGCATTGCGTGTCATTTTTACGTGGCAGAAATATGTCGTGTAGACTCTAATAAGTGATACGACATCATTTTTATGTGGATAATTAAGGTTTTTAATGATAGATAGAAAGTAAAGGAACAGACGATAACAAAGGTATTATCTGATACTTTTAAAAGTTAAGGACTAATGTGATAATTTGTCAAACCATTGGGGGGTCCTAAGAATTTAACCATAATTTATTATTGCTTTTCAGGGATAAAAACAAACTCTTTGAACTTAATAAGAGGAAGAAAGAGTATATATTGAACATAATCAAGCCTTTTTTAGCAATGTGCACAGGGGTGTAGTGGTAAAGGAGGTCATATTTTTAATTTTAAAGGAAAAAAGTTTTATTCTAATAAGTCATTACAAAAATTCAAGTGGCACAAAACATATCTTAAAAGAAGAAAAGGAAGCTAGATGAAACTAAACTATTGAAAAAAATGGTCAGGTAAGTTATCAAATTTGTGGAAAAATGAATCATATTACTGGTACATATTCGATTATTTACACTAATAAAAGGATCTTCCCTAAGCCTTAGTATCTCTCACTTTAAATAAAGAAAACTCACCCCTTTTTAGATATTCAACCACAACTACTCATATGAAAAATGATACAGGTAGGACATCTCAATTTAAATCATATAAAGTACATGATGTGGTTTATATTGGTTATAGAAATAAATTGCATATTACGCATATTAGAAATGCTCATATTGGAAAAATGAAGCTGAAAGATGTGTTTGTGATTGTAGATTAAAGAAAAACTTAGTATTTGTAAGCAAGGACACTTTAGATAATTTTTGTATTGTTATATTTACCTCCTTTGATTTTGTTGTTCAGGATCATCACAAGAAATTAATAGGAGAGGGGAAAAAGCAAGTACAAATTTATACCTTGGATCCAAGACTTTAACAAGCTTTTAGAACAAGTAAAGGAAGTGACTAAATTTCTTTATACCACCAATGACTTGGTCATCTAAGTTTAAAGATTTTATCTTTCTTAAAAGGAAAGAATATCATTGATGTCAAAAATTGGACAACTACTTCATCAATTTGTGTTAGTTGTCAACTTGGAAAAGCCACAAACTTCCTTTTATTTTAAAGAATAAAATATTGGACTTTCCTTTTGAAAAGGTGTATTGTGATATTTAGGGACTAGCTCATGTTACTTCTAATAATGATTTTTTATTTTATGTTATTATTTATTGATGATTTTTCAAGCTTAGCTTGACTTTATCCTTGCAAAGGAAATGTAGATTTTATTCTTGTTTCCTCACGGTTCAAAAACCTATACAATACTAGTTTAATAAGAAGATCAAGATTTTTCAATGTCATTAAGGCGGAGAATTCAATTCTAATGTCTTTGTTACCCATTCAAACGATTATAAAATTATGTTGTACTTACCTTGCCCAGGGACTCTAGAAGAAAATGAAGTCGTAAAACTTAAACGTCACCATATAGTTGAGACATGATTAACCATGTTGTTTAATATAAAATTGTTATTATTTTTGTAGACTGATTTTTTCCTTACTGCCACATTTTTAATCAACATGATGCCTTCTTAAAGATTAAAAATAAATCCTTATATTTTAAGTTCTATCAAAGAGAGGAAAATTCTAATGGCTTATGGGTGTTGGGATCTTTATTCTTTCCTTCTCTACATCATCAAAGGGGCTAAAAATTCAATAAGAAAAGTTATCGTTATATCTATATTGGTTACAATTTAATACAGATATGGATGTTATAATCCTTGCTTAAAACAAGTTTACATATCCAATCATATTATCTTCAATGAAGCAAATTTCCCTATTGTCCTTTTAAACATGAGGATCTCTCCTTATAATTGGAGTTGACATAATTTCCTTTCCCAAATGAATGGAATGAAGTTTTAAATAATGTTCTTTCCTCAACAAATATTCAATACAATCAATTTGATTCTTAGCATCTATTTTATAGGTTGATTTTTATAATGATAGAGATGATGCTTATGATAACTCTGTCAATGAAAGAACCATTAAAATACCTCCTGATCTTTTGGCACCACCATTTGATATTACCACTAATATTGTGATAATGATAATGTTCTTCAATAGCAACAAGTTTCTTTTTAAAATACTAATGTGATCATATGTTCTCAGCGAGATCATCATCCTCTAAGTTATTTGAAGGATTATGTTTGGTCTCTTTTCAAGATAAAATTTAAAATAAGCCTTAGACCTCAATTGGCTCTCAAAGATCCTTGATGGATAGATGTCATGAATGAGGAACTTCAAGCCCTTAAATTTAATCATACATACACACTGGTTCCTTATCCCTTAAATGTTAATGTAATTAGCTTAAAGTGGGTCTATCATATAAAACAACACGAAGATGGTTTAATTGATTGATTTAAAACTTGAACTAGTTATTCAGGAATTTACTCAAATATCTGGTGTCAACTGTAATAAAACTTATAATCTTGTCATTCACCACACCATCATTCTTTTTGGTGATTACTCTTTCTACATCTCTTAATTAGTGTACATCTTAATTTAATGTGAAAAATGTATTCTTATACTAGACGATATTGTATGCATACAACAATCTCCTAGTTTTTTTTTCTTTATGTCCATAAACTAGACCTATTTGTGTCTTCTTCACAAATCTCTTTAAGGACTTAAATAGGCTCTATGAGCATGATTAAGTAGACTCTCTCATTTCCTACTACATTTTGAGTTTTATTGTAGTAAGGTAGACTCTTTTCTCTTCATTTATGATCAACATTCAACAATTATTTTGCTTCCTATCTATATTGATGATATTTGGTCATCGATAATAATGTTCTATTTAATGATACTTTCGTTTATTAGTTAAGTTTTGAATTTACAATCAAAGACTTTGATGCAATTTTTTCTTAGGAGTTTAAGTGAAACAATTTGATGAAAGAGTATCTCTTTTACAACTCAAGTACATCAAATACTTGTTTTCTCGAACAAAAATGGATGATAGTAACCTAATATTACTCCTATGTCACTTAAGGATAAGCTTAACACTTTAGGTGATGTTATTATGAATGCCACTTACTATAGGCAAATAGTTGAGGCTCTTCAATATTTAAAATTTGCTAGACTTAATATCACTTATTTTATCAATAAGTTTGACAATACTCTAATAATCCTAATATGATCCATCTTTAGGCTACTAAGTAAATTCTCTACTATCTTAAAGGCACACCATGATATGATCTATTGTTTGTCTCTCAAAGTCCTCTATCTCTTTATGCATTCTCCAATGCAATTTGGGTTAGTTGTCCTACAATAAGGTGAAGTACTACTAGATTTTATATATTTTCGGTGCCAATTGCATTTCATAGTTTTCTAGAAAGCAACTTGTTGTTGCTCGCGCTAGTTTACGATATTTAATGGCTTTTGCTATAGATGAACTCACTTGGCTTAGTTTCTTACTTCCTAATATTGGGATTGTCTATTTAGACCTCCATAATTGTCGTATGACAATCTTAACATACACTACATGTCTTTTAATCCCTTATTACATGCTTAAAGAACGCAAATTGAGATAGATTATCATTTTGTTCACCAAAAAGTTTTTATGGGAACTTAAATGACTTTAAATATGTTATCTACTCTTTAATTAGTTGATGTATTTTGGCAAACTATTGCCAATGACACCATTCTATTTCTTTTATAGTAAGTTGAGACTTCATTCATATTCCCTCTTCATGATGGGGCATGATAAGGAAAGGAAACATGAAAGTAAAAATTTTTGCATGATGATGAAGGATAATTAGCAAAATAATTAACAAAATTTGACCAACCATTATAGGAAAAATTAGAATATCTTCTTGTAATATTATGTCTACATCTTTCCCATTTTATGCATATTCTCTATTTCTTATTCACAGAGAGAGAGAGAGATGAAAGGGAAACATAACAAAAACCTTAAAAATCAAAAGTTTTTCAAAGACTTCCAAGAAAAGACCTGAATTCTTCCTAAAACACTTTAGGAATATACTTGTGTATATAAGTTGTATACAACAATCTCTAGTTTGGCAAATATACTCTTGATAAGTTAGGCTATAATCATATCTAACAAACTTAGACAATAGTTAAATTTGAGTTGTGCTTTAACTTTTCCTCAGTAATCGACTTTGTTGACATAAGCTGCATCTTTTAAAGTGTGAACCATTTTCAACAAAATTTGTTGAAATGCAATCAATTTTATGATCTTGTAAAATCTCATATCCTTCACTGTAACACTTATACATCTATCTTTCTCGTAATTTTCTTTAGTCCATTAAAAAGTAGTTGAAACATAATCACTGATAGTAAGAGCACACTTAAAATATCTTTCCATCCAAACTATGTCCCAGATTGTATTTCTTAAGGAAACATTTGTGCAGAAAAATATGCTTGTTCTTCAGCCTATAGATCTAAGAGGGCGGTTGGTTTGCATGGGAGAATGGTACTAGGAATAAAAATGAATATAGTGAGGAATAAGAATGGATATTATCATTATAATTATGATAGTTAGTTAAGAGAAAAGAACAATTACCATTATCATTGATAGTGGTTGGTTCGTAAAAAATATTGAGAAATAAAATATTATTATATTTTAATTAATTTTATTGCAATTAATTAATTACAATATTTTAATTAATGAATGAATTATATTTTAATTAATTATAATATAATTAATTATTAATAATATTTTAATTAAATATACTGTAATTAATTATATTTTCATTAATTAATTAATTACAATATTTTAATTAATAGATGAATTATATTTTAATTAATTATATTGTAATAAATAATTAATTATATTGTAATTAATTATATTGCAATTAATTAATTAATTAATATATTGTAATTAATTAATTAATTAATTAATTACAATATCTTAATTAATTAAAATATAATTATTTATTAATTAAAATATTGTAATTATAATTAATTACAATATTTTAATTAATAAATAATTATATTTTAATTAGTTATATTTTAATTAATTAAAATATTGTAATTAATTAATTAATTAATGGATTATATTTTGATTAATATTTTAATTAATCATTTTTTCATTAATTATATTATATTAATTAATTAATTATATTTATATTTAATTAATTTTATTTTAAATATTTTTTTTAAAAGAGTCACTACTAAGGAATAAATTTCATTCCTCTACTAAATGAAGGATACGAATGATTTTCCAAAAGTGAGATATGAAACTATTATTTCTATAATGATAATCAACAACCAACCACTCACTTTTCATTCCTTATCCATTAACTCCTTCCTAAACCCATCAACCAAGCACTTCTTAAGTGTTTCTCCTTACAATTGGATACAGATTATGACAAGAACATATATATGTTTTTTGATACAATGGAAAAACAATCAAAAGAAAACATTCCGCTCTACCTAGATCTCCCTACTATCGCAGAGTTCTGCAGTAAAGCGCTCCGTTCATATCTTGGTGTAAGAAATCCCTGGCAATCATCGGTGACTCCTGGAGAATATGTAGTCCCGGTCTTAATAAAAGGGCGAGCGTAGCCAGGCTATCGGCACACTGGTTCTCTTCCCGATAGATATGATGAATTTGCACCTCCCATGCTCGATGAATTAACCCGCAGATACCTGTCACCAAAGGATTAATGTCAATCATAATGCTATTGGAAGAAGAAAGAATGTTAATAACCTTCAGCGAGTCCACTTCGATGACTATGTGGTGATAACTAAGCTCCCACACTAGCGTGAGACTCAAATATACTCCCCAGAGTTTTACAACCAAAGGCACGCCCACTCTTAGGAAAACATTGTCGCTCATTAATATGTCCATATCTCTAGTTTATGTCTTCACCTCTGACTTTTAAATAATAAAACACCTTGAACCACGATCGTGTATTAGAGCATCTTTATTCAAAGACTTTTAAGAAAATCATTCTTTCCTAAACAGGGAAGAGTTGTCTGTGAATAGAGATAACAGAGGAAAAACAAATAGGCAGAAGTAAAAATTGTTCATTCACTCCAAGGTTGTTACACCATTGTTTTCTATATAGGGACAAGCTGTAACAGAATTAAAAGTTGTCCTATGAGTTTGTGCCATCTGTTCCTATGGCTAGCTAGCTAATTATTCCTTTAGGAGAGCATCACCATGTCTAATGCCTGCATTCATCAACCTCGGGCCATTGCTAACTGATTGTAACATCCCGTTTCCATACAAAGGGTTAGAACCCTAGAAATTTGGTACATGAGAGATTAATCAGAGAAATTAGGAAAACACATCTCATGCTCATGCATTACATAAGGTGTACATGCACATGAATAGTGAATATTTGCACATAACAATAATTGTACATGCATTCATTGACATGCCGGGTATAATTGTGAATAAATGTGACTGTCATTGCGAATTTTGGTTTGTTTGTATTTGAAAATTTATTTGGAGAGTGAAATTGTTGTTTTAGAATTTTTGGAGAATTTTAGAAAATTTTTCTGAAATTTTTGGAGGTAAATTTTGGACTAGGAAAAATGTCAAGTGGCAGATCAATTGATAAATGGTAGTAGAATTTATTATCAAATAGCATTGGACTTTTCGATACATGACTTTAGGAATTATTGACAAGTGTCATTCATTGGGAATTGGGTGGAATGGAGTGATTAATGAGAGAAGTTAAGTGGATGGCTTAGAATTTGGACATGTGGCAAGTGACAAGTGTCACTTGTCAAACCATGTCTTATTAATAACCATGTGTTTAATTTTTAACCCATTTGCTCCCTCTCACGATGCTCTCTCTCTCTTAAAGCATTTGGAGCTTTGTTTTTGGGTTCTTTTCTCTCAATTTTCGTGGCTTCATCTCCCTCTCTTCATCACCTTTATGATTTGTTGAGTTACTTACTTGAAACCTTGCTCCATCTTTCACCTTCTACTTCCATCTTGTTGTTTCTTCAAGTTGTCATAAGAAAAACCTAGCTTGACCCCTTTGGAGATGATGAACGTGGGTTGTATGGGGAGTTAGGGTTTTGTGGTCCTTTTGAAGATTTTGAAGAAATCAAAGCTTAACCAAGTAAGTTTTTCTTTACATGTCATGGGTATGGTTAGTTTAAGTTAATATGATGAGTAACTTGAGTATCTTGATGATTGATTTGTGCAAGGATTATGTATGTGTCTTGGATGATGCAA
>JAOTAX010000004.1:4001011-4026086 GCA_025629825.1 Erythroxylum guanchezii | reverse complement strand
TTCGCAAAACTCACCCAAAATTTGCAATTATTTTTCAGGCTTTGAAGAGTACCCCGTTAGACAAACGGGAGTATGCCCACTGCATGCAAGTGAAAGATAGAGGTCGGGATCAGTTGCGTCTGCATTCAGTACTTTATTATTTGTGTAAATTTATATTCCGTAATTTCTGAAAAATAGTGTTTTGTAATTATAGTGGGCCCCAATTGGCTGTTCAAATTCGATTGATTGTAATGTATTGATGTATTGATTGAAGATGTTTATGAATGAAAGTGGGCTCCAAACTGATTACTGATTTCCGCATATTATGTTTGTGATTGTGCTAAAAAAACATTTTTGTACTGAGTTTGGTCAAATTGAGTGCTCTAGCACGCCACCTTCGCGAGCACGGACTCGGATATCACTATTGATATCGGGTTCACTATTGATATCGGGTTCAGGTCTTGCGGGAGTGGGGTGTGACATCGATGGTCTGTCCTGATGATAAAATGCTTCATAACCAGGTAATGATACCACTTTTTAACTGCGTACAACACTGCATACAACTCGTTCTCATAGACGGACAGTAGTTGATGCCTAAGAGCCAGACCTTTGCTGATATACGCAATAGGATGTCCCATTTGCATCAAGATAGCTCCAATTCCCGTCCCACACGCATCCATCTCCACCACGAAGCTTTGTGTGTAATTGGGAAGAGCAAGTACAGGGGCAGTGATTAGTGTGACTTTAAGCTTGTCAAAAGCTTGCTGAGCTTGTGGATTCCACCCAAATGCATCCTTTTTCAAGAGGGCGGTAAGAGGTTGGCTAAGCAGACCATAGTGCTTGATGAAGCTCCTGTAATAGCCCGTGAGTCCTAGAAATCCCCGCAACTGATTCGGTGATTTAGGGACAGGCCAATTCTTCACCGCCTCTAATTTTTTTGGATCGGTAGCTACTCCTTCTGTGCTAATAAAATGACCCAAATACTCCACTTTATCCATGGAAAAACAACACTTACTCCTCTTGGCATAGAGAGAGTTTTCCCTGAGCACCATAAGAGCAGCCTGCAAGTGTTGCAAATGGTTTATCAAGGAATTGTTATATACAAGTATATCATCAAAAAACACCAATATAAATTTACGTAAATAAGGTCTGAATATAGAGTTCGTGAGGTTTTGAAAGGTGGAAGGGGCGTTGGTAAGGACGAAAGGCATTACTAAATATTTGTAATGACTCTCGTGAGTTTTAAAGGCTGTTTTTAGGAATGTCGGGTATGTGCATTCGGATTTGGTGATATCCTGATCTCAAATCCATTTTGGAATAAACCATGGATCCCCTCGGTTCATCTAACAACTCTTCAACAACAGGAGTAGGAAATTTATCTCTAATGGTGCGTTTGTTTAATTCTCTATAGTCAACACAAAACCTCCAACTATTGTCTTTCTTTTTTACAGGCACCACAGGCGAAGAGAAGGGACTAGTGCTAGGTTGGATAATACCTGTATTGAGCATTTCTTGCACCATACCTTCAATAACGTCTTTTTGTAAGCTCGGATACCGGTAAGGCTTTAGATTTGGTGGAACAGCTCCCTCATGTAGTTGAATCCTGTGATCTTGTGGTCGAGGGGGAGGTAGGCCTTCTGGAGTATTAAACACATCTTGAAATTGCGTCAATATGGCTTGTAATTTCTCGAGAAATTCTTTTCCCCATTGGTTACTGGCACAATATGCCTCCTCACCCTTGGACTCCTCGAACCCCGTAACACTTGGGAACTCATCAGTGCACCCAATGGTAAGAGCACATAGTTGCACATCCATCACTTCTTTAGGCTGGTTCAATAGCTTACCTAGTTCATCAGTGCCCAACATCTGCAGTTCAGGACTCCCACTGCCTAATAACATGACCTCCCTCGCCCCCAAGACAAAAGTCATCTTCAATGTCTGAAAATTCCACATAATGTCCCCTAAGGTAGCTAACCACTGAATCCCCGACACTACATCATAATAGGTGAGCTAAATAATAAGCATGCTGGCTTGGAAACATTCTCCTTGCATTTTCCAGGTAAAACTTATGCACACATAACTACAACGTAGTCCCCTTCCATCTGCTGCCTTAACAGATATGGCAGCCACTGGTTGTAATTCCATACTCAATTTTCTCGCCGCTCTTTCGCTCAAAAAGTTATGAGTACTCCCTGTGTCGATCAGTATGTACAGCTCCTTGGTATGAGCGCGACCCCAAACCTTCATGGTCTGATAATGGTCTGCCCCATTAAGTGCGTGAAGTGAGATCAATGCTTCCGGATCCTCTGGTACTTCTTTGCCTTCTAACACATAATCCTCTCCATCATCTCCACCTGCGTCAATGATAAACAGTTGACGTTTCTTGCACTTGTGAGTGGGACTATAGGGCTCCTTGCACCAAAAACAGAGTCTTTTGGCACTCAACTCTTCTCGTTGGTTTAGGTCTATTTGGGATAGACGTTGAAAGGGTTTATGGTTCTTATGTGGGTTTGGTGGGAAATCTGAGTTTGTTTTGTGGGTGTTGGTGAAAGAACTCGTGGGTATGGTCTGTTTATATGGTCTGGAGGTAGTTATTGAGCTTGATTTGGATAATAAGGATGGTGAGGGTCTGGGCAGGGTTGGTGCGATGTAATACTCCAATTTAGCTTGGGCGATAGCTTCAAGTAAGGTCCGTTTTTCCACAGCATGTTGTAAGCTTGGTTTTAGCCCACCCATAAAAAACAGCAAAGCGACATCGTCTGGTAGGGGCACCCGAGTCCTCATATCGTCAAATTGGTTAAGGTACTTATAAAAATCACCTTCTTGGGTCAGATGTATAAATGATTTGATTGGGTACTTATTTGCTCGACGGCCAAAACGAGTAGTCACATCTTCCACATACACCTCCCATGGCACAAACGACATCCCTTGTCGTTCACGCATATAGTTCTGATGCCATTTAATGGCTGTGCTAGTCATATGAACAGCAGCAACCTTCACCTTCACTGACTCCTCTGTTCCAGTCACTTCAAAATATTGTTTGGCACGAAATACCCAATCAAATACGTCATCCCCCTCTCCTGTGAAGTTGGGAAAATTCATCTTGGGTGGTTTGGGTAAGTGGTGTCCATAACTAGCATTAGACCCATTAACTCCAGATCCCATATTGCTTAATCTGCCAGACCCATATTGTGGCACAATGAAACTAGGACATGTCACCGAGGAAGAGAAAGCAATTGGGGAGCTTACAGCTAGTATAGTTGAGTTTGAGGGAATCACTGGTGCTGGCATCGTCGAATTTCCAGGAGCACCCGTGGTTTTGAAGCTTGGACGGGGTCTCATGACTATTGGGTCAACCGGTAGCATGTGAGCCCAGTGGTCCACGATGGTTGGGCATTGTCAGAAACTCCCTTGGTTGAAGGTCCAAAGACTTCAACCGCAAAAACAACTGATGGGGTGGGTGTGAGGTGCTCCGAAACAATTGAGGAGGTGTCACTGTATGATGGGTACTAGTTGGTGTAGCTGGGTCCGGTCCCACGCTGTAGGGAAAGTTTTTTAAGCTCACTCATAATGGTCTTTGTTGATTGTTGTGTCTGCTGGCAAAATCGTTGAACGACTGTTGGAGTTTATCATGTTGTGCTTGGGTCTTTTCTTGGTCAGAGTTGAATTGCTTCCAGCGTGGATCCCATTGATCTAATCGTGTTTGTGTTGCCTTGATGCTCTCTTCCAGCTTATGGAATCTCGTACCATCCGCCATCTGGCCAAGGACCCGCGGGCTCTGATAACAAAATGGTAAGAGTTGCTTGTAAAAAGAGATAACAGAGGAAAAACAAATAGGCAAAAGTAAAAATTGTTCATTCACTCCAAGGTTATTACACGATTGTTTTTTAAATAGGGACAAGCTATAACAGAATTAAAAGTTGTCATATGAGTTTGTGCCATCTGTTTCTACGGCTAGATAGCTAATTATTCCTTCAGGAGAGCATCACCACGTCTAATGCCTGCATTCATCAACCTCGGACCACTGCTAATTGATATGAGGACCCTGTGACCTGTATTCTTCAAGCCCATTCCAGTCACGCCATAATTCTCTCCCTTTTCAGCTCATTGACCTGTTTCATAATCAGTTTAAAATTGAACTCGTGTATATTCTCAAGCGTTGTCAATGCAAGGCCTACGTTCCTTTTGTATTCAAGTACGGAAGGACCATTCGCAATCTGTTAATGCCTCTGTCTAGGACAAGCATGTATCATTCGATGCCAGATCCTCGGAGCAACTGTGTGGCTGATGAGGGGCTTTCGAAGTCGGTGTGTCCCCACCGACGCTTAAAAGAAGACCAGCGAAGGACGTACCAGTTCATGAATCACTGTCGTAGCATTGACAACGTGGGTAATATTGGCTTCGTGGTCCAATATTAAAGTTAGGTCCTGGACCAATTGATCTATACACACTCTACCAAGTATGAACGTGTTCCTGTCTTGCATTTACAGTACTACTGGCACATTCCACAAAGCAGCCATTTTAATCGGGAATCAAATTCTCCGTGGTTATAACCTTGTACTAATATTGTTCCCATTCACATAAATATATAAGACCAGTCGTTGTCTGTACAGAAATGTAATGAGGATTTTAACACCGTCTTTTCTTTCTGATGTCCCATGCATTTTGTTAGTGGCTTGGATCAAAAAGTTAGTAAGTTATCAAAAACAATAGCGAATCTGTTCAATTCGGTGAAGATGGTCATTTTAAAAACTTTTGAAAAAGGTTGAAGGTGTTAAGTGATTCAAAAAAACAATAACAAATCTCCATTTTTTAAAATAATTAATTAAAACTAAAGATACGTTAACAGTTATAAATATTATTTATATCAAATTCTTCATTTGAATTTAAAATTTTAATTTAGTAAATAATTTAATTAAAACTATTTCTTAAATACCAATCATTATGCTGCGAAAATATGACACGATGCTCGGTTGGTAAGTAAACAATGTCCATAGATTTAACTTGCTCCACTTATAAAAGCTGATTCGAGTAAGTTATATCGCTTATGTAGCTTTAGTCATATTGGCACCAGGTCTTCTGTGTCATTTATGATGCTCCAATTCTGTGTTATTACCTTTTAATCACGTATTTATGTGGTTGGCATCAGGTCTTTTGTGTCATTTATGGTGTTCCAAATGTGTGTCATTAACTTTTAATCATATATTTATATAAACTCTACGTAAATATGTTAAGAAAAAAGAATTTATTCCCAATCCTATTAAGAATAGAGGTACATCTTAGCAACCAGTCCATTGATGGCTGTCCCAAGGTTACAGGCCAGGTAACTTAAAATAATGGAGTCAGAAGTAATCATTATGCCCTTAGACTGAAGGAGCCTGTGGCTTCGTTTAATTGTATACCTATCTAATATTTAAAAATTCGGATCGAATATCTAACTAGTAAAAAAAAATTTAAAGTTTAAATATTCGACTAATATTAAACTGCTATATAAAATTGATATATAATAAATAAGAAGTAAATATTATAAAAATAAGTTAAAATATAGTATAAAATAAAATATTTTATTAAAATAAAAATGAACTAAAAAAACCTATTAATATATAATAAATCTAGTAATTTAGGCTAAGAATGAATCTAACACAAAATTTTAAATAATCATGATATAATTATATTTTATATTATCATTTATTTAAAGATTCATAAAGTTAAATTATGATTAAAAAAGTCAATAGAAAATACTCTAACTTTATTCTAACTTCTTTTTTAACGTCCTTTAAACATATTTCTTTATAGTTTAAATAGTATTTTTAACACAATCTTAAATTATCTAAAGCAAAGTTACTTATATATGATAATTAATAAATCAATTTATTAAACAAATTAGGGTAAAAATAATAATTAGTTTTTAATAATACTTATTTAAAATATTCAATTAAAATATAAGAAGATAAATAAAGAATCTAGATTTTGACAAATATAATTTATTAGTGAGATTAAATAAATTAATATTTTAAAAAATAAAAATAATAATTTATTTTTAGTAATAATAATTAAAAATATAATTTATTAATTAAAATGTGTTAGAATTAAAAAATTGATTAAAAGATTTTTGAAAGATATCCCTTATTGTCCTATGGGATTCAAGAAAAAATTGTATAAAAATTAAGTGCAATAGAGAAGAAATTTTTGATGGGTCCACGGGCAAGGGAGGAAGGGGGAGAAGGCTGTTGAATGGGTTAAAAAGATGACTGAGTTATTGTCCGAAAATTAAGCCGGTTCGCATTTATACTGGCGAGTTTCTTGATCCATACGAAAATATAACAATTTAATAAATGCGGGACTTATATTTATTATTGGAGTTAAGATTTAAGAAGGAGGAGGGAGTGATACTGTTTAAGGGTGAGTCGCGTCGAGCAACTTTCATGGTGACGAATGCATGTACGGCTGAGGGACACTCTTCGATTTCATGACCCCAACTTTAGCTCACACCTAACGTTCCATCTGCTGAGCTGGAACCTTAACCCATTCATACACACAAGTATTCATCAGTAGTTGCAATCTAACAGGGTAAACTAGGACAAGGACCAAGGTTCGATTCCCGGTAATCGGAGCGCATGGGCCGCTCTGCTAGGTGGTCGACCGAGATCAGACCGTGGTTAAACCCCTCACAATCTGGTCGGGCCCGAGTGTGGGGGCAACTGGGGTGGCTGATTCCACCTTTTGGGACAAGTATTCATCAGTAGTTCTATGGCCTTTTTTCTTCACAGTTCCAAAAATGAACAACTCTAGCAATGAGACTGTTCGAATGTTGGAGTGTATAAACATGCAGACGTACATATATTATAGTAAATAATTGTGTACATATTTTTATTATAAAATTTAAAGATCTAATTGCTCAAACAATCCATGCCTGCTCAAACAATCCATGCCTACAGGAAGACTATTTGTTAAGTGGCCGTTTCACCACAATAACTTAAGTTGTTGTGTGATGCCAACTTAATTAGTTTTATATATTCACTAACATACTCCCTTAAGTGAAAGCCCTTTGGGCTTGAAACTTGCACAGACTCACTCGATCTTGTGTTGAATAATAGGTGGGTGGTAGGATTTGAACTCACGACTACTTGATCACAAAGGCTCTGATACCATGTTAAGTGACCGTTTCACCACAATAGCTTAGGCGTTCGTTATTAGTGAAATCAACCAAAAGGAAAGCTAACTACTTCATTTGATCTTAACATTAATGATTGATTACTACATTAAGATAACCAATTGTCAGCTGATTCTTTGTCCAAAGACTAGATTCGATGTCACTCTATTTATCTTAAGATGGGTTGTTATTATTGAAATAATTAATCACTATTTGGTTATGGTTACATAAATATGTGAGATGAATGTGCTTTAATGTTCTTTGTATAGCTGATATTGTTAATGCTTCTTCTGTCAATGTCACTATCACTGTCTCAATTAACAACATTCTGGTGCTTAGTATTAGTAACTTTATTACTCAAAAAATAAGGTGACTATGGTATTGGGATGTATGGATTTATACTTTACATTATGAGAGTTGTATCTTGCACCTATTACAGATCAAAGCTTTCCTGAGGATTGGAAAGTTTTTTAAAGTTAGGACTGCTCTAATCGTGTAGGTCTTACAATCATAAAGAATGCTATCTTATAGATGTTTTTGGATATCATGTCTAAGGAAACATTTGCTAAATGGTTCGTTGATACCTTTGAGGATTGCCTTGGCAAAAGTAATAAGACAGAGACAAGTGCATTTTAAGGAAACTTGTCTCCACGAGGTATAAGGATAATGGGAGCATAAAAGACTATATACTTAAAATGTTTCATCTTGCGATAAAACAAAAGACACTAAAGATAAAGTTGTCGGAAGACTTGTTCATTAAGTGTTGATATCTCTTCCTCTGCAATCTAGTCAGTTTGAAGTGAGATAAAATTGCCTTGGTCAATATGCCCATCTGTCAATTAGTGCAAAAGGAAGACAAGATGAGATAACATGAGGCTTACAGTGCTCATTTGGCATTAACCTTTTCATCCTATGGTAAAAAGAGGAGGAAGAAGAAAGGCAAAGAAATTGCAATGTTGAAACCACTAAAGAAACATAAGGATGTCTTTTGCTCTTGTTTGTACTAAAGCTAACTTGGTTTTGGTATTAAGATATACGTGATGGTAAAGGCAAAGAAATTGCAATGTTGAAACCACTAATGAAACATAAGGATATGTCTTTTGCTCTTGTTTGTACTAAAGCTAACTTGGTTTCGGTATTAAGATATACGTGATGGTTGGATTCTGGTGTTACAACTCACATAATTATATCTATGCAGAGTTGCCTAAACTGTTGAAAACCTGGTGATGATAAGAAGTACATTTATATAATGGTAAGAAATTAGGTGGTAGTTTTAGGCATAGGGATTTTTCAGTTGATATCACTTACTAGATTCTATTTAGAATTAAAGAACACATTTACTTATTAGAACTACTAATTTATGAAGCAATTAAAAGTTCCAAGTTTTATAAGTAGATTAATGACTTGGGTGAGGAAATGCAATCTATAAGATATAACGACATTCAGGATCTTGTCTCATTACCTGAAAGTGTAAAACTTATTAGTTGTAAATGGAATTTTAAGACCAGAAAGGACTCATAAGGAAACGTGGAGAGAAATAAGGCTTGTATTATCACTAAAGGATTTACTTAAAACGAAAAAATTGACTATAAAAAGACTTTCTCTCTTATTTCATCGAAAGAATCTTTTAGGATTATTATGAAACTTGTGGCATATTTTGATTTTGAGTTATATCATATGGAAATAAAGAAAGATTTTTTAATAATAACATTGACTAAATGATTTATACGAGACAATCAGAGGAGCAAACTTTTGAGAAAACTAATCAATTGGTTTGTAAATTTAAGAAATCCATCTATAGGCTCGAACAAGTTTCTTGTCAATGGTACAAAAGTTTCATTAGGTTATTCTCACATTTGGCTTTGAAGTGAATGTTGTTGAAGATTATATGTACCATAAGTTCAGTGGAAGTAGATTCATTTTCTTACTCTTATATATGGATGATATTTTGCTTACCAATAGCAATGTGAGATTGCTTTGGGAAACTAAGACCTTTCTTTTAGAGCAATTCAAAATATAAGATCTTCGTAAAGCATCATTCATAGTAGGGATCTGGATTCACGGTGATCGTTCAAGAGGAATTCCAGGATTATCATACAAGGGTTACATCGAGAAGGTGTTGTAGCGTTTCGGCATGTGAAATTATAGACCTCATGACACCTTCATAAGTAAAGGAGATAAATTTAATATGAAATAGTGTTCAAAAAATGAGATGGAATCCAACTTTATGCAAAATACCCCCTACGCATCAACGATAGGGAGTTTGATGTACGCACAAGTCTATACCTATCCTAACCTCAGATATGTTGTAGGAATGCTTGACAAATACCAAAGCAATATGGGAAGAGACCATTGGGTAGCAGTCAAAAGAGTCTTTAGAAATTTACAAAACATTAAGGATTATATGCTCATATATAGAAGATCAGATAAACTTGAGATCATTGAATTTTCAAATTATGACTTTGTAGATGCCAAAATAGTCATAAATAGACATCAAGTTATATATATTTTATTATCCAAATGTGCAATTCCTTAGAACAGTGCCAAGCAGACACTCACTACATTTTCTAATATGGAGGCTAAATTTGTTACATGCTATGAGGCATTCAATAATGCTATATGGTTGCACAACTTCATTTCAAGACTGCAAGTAGTCAATGGTATTGAAAGCCATTTAAGTTATACTATAGAGCAACACTCTTGTCTTCAAATAACAACAAGAGCTCTTCTAGATCAAAACATATGGACATTAAGTTCCTTGTTGTGAAAGAAATTAGAGTTTATAGTAGTTTTGTGTAGTATTGAATTTATAAGAACGAAGTCCATAATTATGGATCTGCTTACTAAGGCATTGACACCAGAGGCCTTTCATGAGCTTATTATGCATATGGATGTTGTTACATTTGATGTCATTTGATTTAGTGGAAGTTTATGTTATGCTCTATATGCTTGACATTATACTTAATGTAATCACATTAATAAAATATTCAATTATTTTTTAGTTTCTACGGTTTATTTCGAACTCTGATATCATTTAGTTAAGGTTGGACCAGCTAGAAATAGGCATATATAAATCACATGGCAAGTAATTTGCATCTTACATATCCACATTTGATCCGTGTCATTTAGTTAGGCTAATGCATGAGTTCACTGTGGGTTTAATTGCAAAAAGGCAACGATTGCCCCTTTGAACCTTATGTTAATGAAGCTAATGGACAAGATTAGTTTAGATGACATATCTTTAGTTTTTGTGCGCATAAAGATTGGTTATAGAGATTTGTGCAGTAAAAGTGGAAAATTGTTAAAATTTTAGACTATGCACTTATGTGCATACATAATTATAAATACATATGGACACGTAAACGTACACGCATTGTAGTAAATAATTGTGTTCATATTTCTATTATAAAATTCATAACCTAATTAAAGTAATATAATTTTTTAATGGTCTATACCATTTAATATAAAAGTACAGAGATTAATATATAAATTTATGTGTAGAATTCTTAGGAAATGCTAGGCTAAATTGGTAATTACACCTATAAATTTTATAAAGTGGATATGATCCTTAATTGACATATATGAATAATATGAACAACTTATTTGATTTAGTTTTTACAATAGTTTCCATCTATCATTTTTGTTCGTATGGGTTCAATTAGAAGAACGACTATGGGTATGTGAGTTTCTCTCACCTTAGGCGATTTCTTTCTTAGGTATCACACTATACCCGACTTGACTACAATCTTTTTTCTCAATTAATCCCTTGCTTTTAGTGAGTTTGGATTTAGTTTGTTGAGCACTCTTGGCAGTCCGAAGAAATTAGAAAAATTTTAGGGTAAATTTTGCCTGGCTTTCTCGATAGTTTGAGGCATAGGTAAGAAGAAGAAGACACTGCATAAAGGAAGGGACATTACTGCCGACTGTGTTCTAGGTTTGCAGGTGGACAAGTATGACAATGGAGATAATGAAATACAAGAGGGGAGGGCATACAATCATTCAACAATGAAGGTGACGAGTGAGCAATTTATGGCAGAGGGTAGACAGAAATCGAACATTGTTGATGGAGCAAGCAATGCAGGTGTAAGAAGGGTTACATTACAAGACAGGTAGCTGGCAGTGGAAGTGGACATATTAGGGTCTTCGGGTATTGAGAACAAAGAAGGAATGTTACTGAGTAAAACAACAAATGTGGATACGGGGGGATGAGGAGTCATCCACATCTGATGAGGATATAGATGGGGAGAATGTACACACTGAAACTTCGGATTCAGAGCATGAAGAACTAACCCCAAAGGTGCTCGACAAAATGTCAGACCCAATTTCAGACAAGCAGGGTGAAGGAAAAAACAAGCCATCGTATGTAAGCTTATTCAGAAATAATAGAGAGCTAAAACAAGGAATGCAGCTGGATTATTTGTGGGTAGATGATGAAGTGATCATGGAGGAAGAAGATGTGATACAAATTGAACAGGAATGGGGATATTGTCTTGTGGGATGCTGCACGAGAAGATTTCCAGGAATGAAGGCACTTGAAGGACTAATTGCAAAATGGAGTGTTCATTGTAAAATCCTACCGCATGATTAAGGTTGGATAATTTTTCAATTTAACACAGAAGAGGATCGCACCAGTGTACTAGCAGGGGGACTGTATGTGTTGTATGGTAAGATTCTGCTTCTCAAAAGACTTTCTCAAGGATTTGCTTTTGACTATAAAGATTTTATGGAAGTTCCCATATGGTTGCAATTTCCTAATGTACTTTTGGAGTTGTGGAATGAGAGGGGGTTATCAAAACTAGGATCACGTATTGGAAGACACTATGCACAGACAAAATCATTAGCAAAAAATCACGGATTGGCTATGCTAGAGTATTAGTAGAATTTGACGTGTCAAGATAACTAGTAACAAGTTTTGATGTGAAGATGCTTAGGAGTGCCTGATACACACAAATGGTTTACTATGAAACTTTCCCTAACTATTGCTGCCATTGTAAACAATTTGGCCATAACCCCTTTGAATGTAAATCCAAAGAAAGAATTAAGAAGAAACAGATGAAGAGCCCAGTAAATGCAGGAGGTACTTAAATTGTTACGGATGGTAAAGATATGAATCAGCCCAACCAGGAGATGGAGGAAGGCATGCATGAACAACCAGAAGCTCGTGTAGAAGCCACTCAAGAAGGAAATCTTAACAAGGAGCGAGAACAACAATCACAAAATGAAGGTAGTACTGAAGGAACTGGTTGCAGGGAGGAAGCGACTGGAATGAGGGGACATAAGCCACTCCAAACTCAGATGGTTCCCAAAAAAGTAAATGATGGGGAATGGCAGAAGGTGAATACTCACAGAAATGTCAACAAGGGGAAGGCAGTGATGACACAACTCAATAGAACAGTGAGTGAGAGGAGAAGTATGCAAATGTTGGTGGGTAACAATAGAGAGAATATGGGTAAGAATAAAAATGAAGTTTCAAAGAAGCCCCAGGAAGGGGGAGGACCCCCAAATTGACAAGTGAGGATACTATGCTGGAATGTTCGAGGCCTAAATAAGGCCTTGAGACAAAATATTATTGTCAATCTTATTAGACAACACGAGTGTATGTTTGCTTGTTTTCTTAAAACTAAATTATCCACTGATAGCTTGAGTAAGATGATGAAAAATAGATTTAAAGGCTGGGACTTTTGTCATAACTTTGGATCTATTATAGGAGGAATAATATGCATCATATGGAATTATGCTTTTTATCAATTTCATATGTTGGAGATGGGAGAACAGTTTATTCATGTAAAAATCCAGTGCAGTATTTATCAGTTCTCTTTTATAGTATCTTTTGTTTATGGTTTATATAATGTGACAAGAAGAAGGGAATTGTGGTAGAACCCAATAGAGCTTAATGCAGACTTCTTGATACCTTGGATCACAATGGGGGATTTTAATTGTGTGTGTGTGCAGCAAGAGAAAGGCTTAGTTGTCAGCCTCTCTCAGCATATTTGCTTAAAGACTTGTTAGATTTCAGAATTACGCTTGGGCTAGAAGATGCTCCATGTAGGGGGAATTCTTTACTTGGCACAAAAATCACTTATAGGCAAAACTGGATCGGGTACTCCTTAATCAAGCATAGGGTTCTTTGGGTTATAATTGTTCAACACATTTTTTAGACATGATGATAGAATCAAATCACTGTCCAGTACTGGTGACTATCAACCAATTAGAAGTACAAGGAAAAAAACCATTCATGTTTTTTAATATGTAGCTTAACCACCCTCAGTTTCAGGATATTGTAACTAGAAGTTGGGAGCTGGCAGTGGAGGGAACAACTCAATATGCCCTTTGTATGAAGTTGAAGGCACTAAAATATCCTTTGAAAACTCTGAATTCTGAAGCATATGGGCACATATTTAGCAAGGTTAAGAAGGCACAAGAGGATTTTTCAACTAGCATATAAGGCCTCTCTCAATAGGCCTAAAGATGTAGAGTTGAAACATGAGGTGAACATCAAAAGGAAGCAGGCTGAATTTTACTAGATGCAGAGAGACAATTTTTTTCAACAAAAAGCTAAATGCAAGCATCTTATAGAGGCTAACAGAAACATGAAGTATTTCCATGCAATAACCCCAAAAAGAGGAAAGCAGAATACTATCTCTCACATCATTAGGGAGGATGAATCCGTAACCACTTCACTGGCATAAGTGGTGAACTGTTGTTTAAGTTTCTATCAAGAGCTCCTTGGCACATCAACTCCCCTGAACAGATTAGATTTAAATGTAGTAAAGAATGGATTGGTCTTGGATGTGGAGACATAGGAATTAATGGTTGCCTCAATTTTGGATGAAGAGATCAAGAGGGCTATGTTTGATATAGCGATGACAAAGCTCTGGAGCTGGATGGATACACTTCTGCCTTTTTCAAAAAACACTGGGATATGGATGGACCAGATGCAATCTTAGCTGTGAAGGAATTTTTTACCATTGGTAAAATGTTGAAACAATTAAACCATACCATCATCACACTCATTCCTAAGATGAAAGCAGCAAAGAGAGTAACCGATTTCAGACCAATAGCTTGTATGAATATTGCTTATAAGGTGATCACAACAATACCAAATGCACGTATGGTGGAGGTTGTGGGAAAATTTTAGATCCGGCTTAAGCCGCCTTTATGCCAAGTAGGAATATGCTTGATAATGTTTTCCTAGCGCAGGAATTGGTTTGGGGTTATATTAGAAAGCACATTTCACCACAATGTATGATAAAAATAGACATCACAAAAGCTTATGACATGATATCATGGAAGTTTTTGGAAGATACGATGAAAGGGATGGGTTTCCCTACTAAATTTATACAGTGGATTATGGAATGTGTAACTACCACTTCCTTCTCAATATCAATAAATAGCTCATTGTATGGTATGTTCAAGGGTTGAAGGGGTTTAAGACAAGGAGATCCTATGTCACCAACACTCTTCCTTTTTGGTTTGGAGTACTTCTCAAGAATGTAAAAAATGAAAGCTGCCAACCCTCAGTTTCACTTCCACCCGAAGTGTAAACAACTTGGTATTACTCACTTTGCTTTTGCGGATGATCTCATGTTGTTTTCTAGGGGCAATTCTACTTCTACAGGGATACTGGTAGAGGTGTTGAATGAACTGGAAAAGGTGGTAGGGCTAAATGTGAATGCTTCAAAATCTAGTATTTACCTAGCTGGGGTGTGTGGACGTGAAAGGGAGGATATCATACAGATGATGGAATACCCTATGGGTAAATTTCCAGTATGATATTTGGGGGCACCTTTGGCACCTATGAAGAATCTATAGAGGCGAATATCAATACATGGAATGGTTAAACTCTATCATATGCAGGTAAGATTGAACTTATAAATTCTGTCATTCAAGGGTTACTTTCTTTTTGGCTCCAAGCATTTCCCATCCCAACAACTGTCCCGAAGAGGATAACCTCCATATGTAGGTTGTTCTTATGGGGTGGTAAACACTTTAGAGTGGCATGGGATAATATCTGTGTACCAAAAGAGGGGGGTGGACTGAGACTGAAAAATTGTAAATTATGGAATTTGGCACTATTGTCTAAAGTCCTATGGAATATTCATGCTAAAGCAGATTCCTTGTGGGTAAGATGGATTCATAAAGTATATTTGAAGAACATATCAATATGGGATTGGGAATTTCACAACCGTGACTAACCCCTACTGAAAAAACTGGCAATGATTCGGAATAAATTGGTGGATAAGCTAGGTGGCCGAAGGGAAGTAGTGTATGGCATGCAGAAGTTATATATAAATGGAACCCCATCAGCACAGAAACTGTAGGAATTATTAAGAGTCAAGCATACAAGATGTCTATGGATGACATTTATATGGAAGCAATACATACCTCCAAAATTCTCCTTCATTGTATGGCTTAGTCTTTGAAATAGACTACCAATAAAGGATAACCTACTATTTTTGGAGATAGACCGAACATGTGGCTTTTGTAATGTTGAACTAGAAACTATTGACCGTTTATTTTTTAAATGCTCTTTTACAGGTGAAGTTTGGGCTGCCATACGGGGATGGCAAGGATTGACACGAGCCATGACTACATTGATGTTCATCTTAGAAGCAAAACCGCAAGTGGATTAGGAAAGATTACACTGATGTTCGTTTTAGAAGCAAAACCGCAAGACTAGCATTCATATGTACCATCTATACGGTATGGAAGACCAGGAATGCTATCCAGTTAGATTCTGCTTCTATTACGAGCTTAGATATAGTTCTTATGATAAAAACTATAATATATAAGATTTTGTATAGATTGTACCCCACGGAGCTAATCACTTTTTAATATTTTGGATGTATTATTGATATTGATGTTATGATTGCAAACTTTAATCGGAGTATGCCCCAAAGACCGTGTACATATTTTTGATTCTATATATTTACCTTTCATTTAAAAAAAAAAAAGAAGACCACATCCTTCAGAACTATATTGATATTTGTTAAAACTCTTCCATTTCTTGATCATAAATTTAGGTACGCTTCTGCTAGATCTTTTGAAACAATACTCTGGACAAGATTTATTCACCATTTTCTTCATAGACAACAAGAAAATGTACCTCTGAATATGACTGATCCCAAAAGTTTGGTGTTGGTGCTTTTTCGTTATATGCCAAGAAGCCGTTAGGTTCCGAAAGCAAGTAGTCATTTTAGTGAGCCACGTAGGTAGCATTTCCTTACGCTGGATCAGGCGAGGAAGTGAGTAACAGTCAGTTGTTATCACGGAATGTTATTGGCTTCAGAAATGATTAAAAGTGATGGGATAAGCTTGTTACGAAACTTAACAATATCATATTAAGCAAGCAAAAGCTCTCGTCAAAGTCAAAACTCGTGATATATAAATTAAGAGTAAGTAAATACTAGGTTGGTGAAAAAGATTGGTTCCAATTTTATTCAAAATTAACAAATAAAATTTGATTCGATTGATCTAAAATTAGAATTAAAGTTAATATCGAAAAAATAATTTTCATTTAAATTTTGAGTTAAAAATATCTGAAATAAGTCCAAATTTTTATTTTTCTTATTATTTAACCATTTTTTATTTAAACTCAATCTATATTAAAATTTGAATCAAATTAAATCATTAAATTAATTTATAAAACCTATCTTAATAGAGTTTTTCTAATATTTTATTTTTATTTTTATGAGAGTGAATTAATTCAAGATATAAACAATTCCTACTGTTTCCACTATATTCTATGATTTTCTTTTCTAGAAAAAGTGGACACAAAGAAGAGTTTGACCCTATTTGGCAATCAGTGAATTGCATTAACTATTAACTAATTCTATCAACGGTTAGTTGATAACGGATTATATTAGCTGATTTGATCAATGGATAACATTAGTTGTTTATTTAAAGATGTTTGATAGAATTAGTTGTTTAGTATTAGATGTTTATGTATAACTTACGAGGGTATGACTTAAAAAAAGATTTATAAAGACATGAATATTATATCTTAGTATTTCTTTAAATATTCTCATACGAATTTAAAATTTAGATATTTAATTTCATAAAAATTAAGTTTATAACTCTAATAAAAAACATAGAACATGTGATGATGATGATAAATAAATAAATATTATTATTATTACTACTTTGTTTCTCTGTATTAATCAAGTTGAAGTATAGTTCTCTAATATATTAAGTTATTAATCAAGTTGAAGTTTAGGGTACTAGTGATTGGTGAAGGGAAACAACAATAAAAGATTACTGCTTGAGTAATTTGCAATAACTTTTGGGTACAATCATCTTTTTGTTCCTTAATTTCTTAACTGCTAAAGCAAAACGCTCCTCACAGTTGAGAAATTAAGGAACAAAAAGTAGCGGATTGAGCATTTTCAAAAGTAGCGGATTGAGAAGTATTTGGATCTTTGACCATGTCAAACCGCGGATAATTATATTTGGTAATCAGCCGATTGAGTTGGCGGATTGAACTCAATTCTTTGATTTTGAAAACGCTCCTATGAGTAACGTTTTCTTCCCAAGGTTGAGAAATTAAGGGACTAAAAGATTATTGTATCCAAAAGTTATTACAAATTACTCAAAGAGATAGAGATAGAGATATAGATATAGATAAAGATAGTAAGTTTATTATTTAAATTTAATATTTTTAATTTTAATTTTTGAAGTTGAATTGATATCAAATTTGAGTCAAAATATACAAAGAGTTATCATTGGACGAGGAATCGAGGAATGACCAATATAATACTCAGGTCCTTATAAATCCTTTTTTTAAAGTCTTATCCTTATAAGTCATTTTATACACAAATAACTAAGACTAAACAATTAATTTTACCAAACATCTTTAAATAAATAGCTAATGATATCTACTGATCGAACCAACTATATTATGGCTCGTTTGGTAAACAACTTATTAGTTATTGTTTAGCTTATTGACACAGGTTAACTGTTTGACTATCTTAAAAAGCTAATGAATGTGTTTGGTGAATAGCTGATTGGTTGGCTTATTTAACCCCCCAACAAGGTGATTTTAGAAAAGCTCCATAAAAGGAGCGTTTGGAATGTTTAGCCAAAAATTAATAGGTAAAAAACCAATTATATCCTCCAAGCTTAGCATGAACCGTTAGGAGTCTAAAATAATTCAATGATCATTGTCAACGAACATCTGATAATTACCCCTTCTAAAACAACTCCAATTCTTGTCTTCTTCCTCTACTACTTATATATTTCTAATTAGTTTACTGGAGTATTTTTGGCTTTCTTGTACTTGTATGATATGATACTTTCATAATTTTTGAATTATGCTATAGTAATATTATGGATAATTTAAAATAAAAATCATGCATGTATTCTAAAATGATAAAAGATTTTACAATGAAGTAATTTTTTTGGTTACAAAACTTGGGAGTATTTTTTATTAATGAAATAAGTTTTCTGGTAAAAAAATAAAAAATATGCTACGGTAACAAAATTTTTAAAAATGTTCTATGTTTTTTATTAAAGTTAAAAACTTAATTTTTGTAAAATTAAATATCAAATCATGGCCTTATAAATTCTTTTTTTTAATCATGTCTTCATAAATCATTTTACACTTAAACAGCTAATACTAAACAGCTAATTTTACCAAACATCTCTAATAAACAATTAATGTTATCTGTTGATTTGATCAACTGTTAGTTAATCGCTGATAGAATCAGTTAATAGCTAATGCAATTCGCTGATTGTCAAACATGGTCAAAATCTTTTTCATGTTAAATGTGTAAAACAGAATTTGTATATGCGATTTAGGCATTAATTAATTTATGTAATTAGCAATCTTTGAACATTCAAAATTTTCAAATTTAAATTCTCATGTAAATGTATATATTTACACCTTGGAAAAAAATAAGTTGGATATAGTTTAATAAAAATAACAATATCTTTGACATTGGGAATAATTCAAAATTTTTGAGTAATTTGTTTAAGTTGGTACATCTATTTTCAAATATTTAACTCATATTGAGAAATTTGTAAGCAGTTGTCTTTCAGACATGCCCTATCACGTACTTTTTTTTCTTTCAGACATGCACTATCACATTTTGTGCTTTTAACATAATCATAATTAGCGTATTGGATTGAAGACATCAGAAAAATGAAAAATGCTACATAAGTGATGGTCATATATACTTTGTCATTGTGCCTGTGCCAAAATCAAATATGCATGCCAAATTGGATGATTTGAGAAGATAGAGAACAATTAGTGGTTATTTTGGTGGAAAAATACTATCATTTCAGAAATTAATTAACCAAGTTGCTCTCTATCATTTAATTATTCCAGAGATTTAGATTAAAACTATACCGAATTCCATGTACATTAAACTTAACAGACCTTAACAACACGTAAGATTAAGTCGTCAGAATAACACTAGCTTCTACATACAGCTCAGAGACAAGCCTTGGAACAGTGGTGCAAAGCTTCTCCTTCCTGCCACGTGGAATCTCCGGCGAAGCTCCAACAGCAAGAGTTCCAGCTGCGGCCATTGTTGATTAATTCCGGCAATTCAATCTCCCCCCAAAAATCGTCGGTATCTCCCTCCTCACCGTCACCGTCACCGTCACCGTCCCTGCTTGATACGGTCTTTTTCATCGACTTGATAATCGCATGTGCTGCTTTAGTAGCCGCTGCCTGAATATCCCTGGCCGTACACGTGGACGGTCTAGGCAAGTCGTTGACCTCGTCAGGGAAGTTAAGCTGAGCTTTACGACCTTTGAGACAATACGCAGCGACGTCGTAGGCTTTAGCGGCCATTTCAGGCACTGGAAAGGAGCCTAACCAAATGCGTGTTTTCTTGCGAGGCTCTCGAATTTCCGATACCCATTTGCCCCACCGCCGTTTGCGGACTCCGCGGAAGACCGGATGTTTGGAACCGCCGCGAGGAGTGTCGGAGCTGGGCCGGGCCGGTGTGCTTGTAACCGGAGGAGGAGGAAGAGATGCGGTGGTGGCCGGTTCATGATCTTCAGTGTATGGTTGTTGCTCCATTTACAATAGGAACCGTTGGCTTCTGATGTCGCGCGATATACATTTATATTCGTGCTAGACGTTAGGACTGTTGACACAATTACAGAAATGTCCCTGATTTCTGAAGTGGCTGGCTTCCAACGCATGCGACAAACGTCACTCGCGTTTTGTCCCTAATCTGAATTATCACATGTTTAAATTAGAAAAAACCTTAACGCAATGAGTCTGATGTAAGAACGACGATAGGTTAGTCTAGTCTTAGTAAAGCGCGTGGGTATATTGTGTGATGATGGAGTTTGGTCTGGTGGTGGACATTGAGGGACGAAATTGCCCTTGAGGTAAGATCGCTTTCAAGGTGTCTGAGGAGGTGGGGCTGGTGTAGCTTTTGTGCTCCTCCTTGGGTTTGGGGGGATGGTTCACATGGTGGACGGTAGCACGAGATAATGGTGAATAGCTTTTCCTATTTTATGGGCTTTTTCTGGTTTGATCTTTTCTCCATGAGATTTGATTATCTGTTTTCGGCGCTGTTAGAACAAGCATTGATTTGGATCCATAAGGCCCACTAATAGATACACTTATTTTGTACCAATTATGTATTTGTCTTTTACATAATAACAAATTCAAAACTGTTTATTTTAAAATTTAAAAAAATTAATTAAAATTTTAAATACCGATTAAATCAATTTAAAATTATATATAATAATATTTTATTAACTGAGAACAAATGAAGAATGATATTTAAAAGAATTACATGGTCTTTTATTCGAGGGCGAATCTGCTCTTTAATAACCATAAGCTAACAGGTTTAAGTTATGGAAACAATCTCTTTGCAAAGCAAAGAATCTTGTGCAGTGTATACGTTGACTCTTAACATGATATTTTATATTTATGAACATAGTTTTTGAACATTCAATAACGAATACATTAATAATTATATAATCAAAACACAATTACTTATTTAAAATTAAAAAATTATATATATCAAATAGAATATATCATATAATCCTTTTATTTTTAAAATTGAATTATTCTATAGTTAAAATTTGGACACTTAAATTTTATAAATATATCATTACTTGAATCCAATTTTTCATTTGATTGGTGAATTAATGAATTATTGGAAATACATAATTGTCCGTAGATTTTGAAGATAAGAGGCATTGTCAATCCTGATTCCTGACTCTCATTGTCAAACAGTTGTCGTGTAGAAGCCACCAAAACTTAAACCCAGAAAGCTCATGACGACGTAACATCAGAAAACAATCACGTGATCAAGCATGCATGATATAGACAAATGTATCGTTATTGTGCTAATGTAGACCTTTCATTTCTTATCAAAACATAAATTCCTGCTCGTTTTTTAAGCTAAAATGAAATTTCTAAAGAAACCTAAACCAGTTGCTTATGGCATCTATGATATGTTATTTTAATAAGAAGATAATTCATAACGACTGTGTTTTTAGATATAAACGAAGATCTACTCGAAAACCCTCAACAGAAATTTACGGGAAATTAACAGTGATGTGATATTTTAACTTTTTTTTGCAGGAAAGTTTTTCTTCTTTTTTTAAAGATAGATTTATAACAAAGTTAACATTTTTTTTATAGAGAATATGAGTGAGAAACTGTGCATCTGAATAATATTCTACTCCCTTCGATTCATAATAAGTGTCGTTTTAGAGAGATTTTAATTATTCAAAATAAGTGTCGTTTGTGACTTTTTATGTATATTTATAATTTTACTTCTAAAATTACCCTTTAATTTCTCTCACTTCTTAATTACACAGATTACACAGATTAATAAGGGTATATAAGATATTTCATTAACTTTCTTAATAAGTGTGCATTTCTCTAAAATAACACTTATTATAAATCGGAAGGAGTAACAATTTATCTCAAAGTGCAGTGTAATAATGTGCGGGATGCAAAAGTTTAGTATTTTGCAAAATTAAATCATATGCTATGAAGTAACTCGCTGTAGCCAAATTGCTAATAAGATTATGGTTTAAAAAACCAAGGGTCGTAGTATATCGAAATATATCTGGCAAAACTAAAAGTATCGGCTCGGATACTACTCATGGCTAAAAGGCTCAATAAGGAAACTCTTTAACTTTGAGTGCCCCAAAGTGAACTACCGAACGTGTGCAGTTGAACAACATTAATACTAAAGCCAGTCCATTAACAAATGACAACGAAGAAATGTTGCTTTTATATGTCGTGACCACAACATTAAATTCACTGTCTTCAAAGATCTCCTCCAACCATAAAAATCTTCATCTCACTCACCTTCAGAGATGTCAGCTTCACTCCTAGGAAGAACCAAACTTGTAGTAAATTTCCATTTTACAACCAAGTAAATTTCCCTTGACACGCGGACTCTCCGTTTCACGATCTTCGGAGTCGGAGACCATGTTAATCTATACGAAACATTTCACATGGTAAAGAAAAGGGACATCCAATTGGAGAAGATGCACTAGAGAATGTATAAGCAAAACTAAGGATGTCGATGCAAGAAACAGAATTTACTTCTTTCAACTTTAACCATAGGCGTTCGTAGGCGTTGGTGGGACATTTGGTAAAGTCTGGAATAAGCTTTTATGAAAAAGCTCTACTGAGCTTCGTCTAGAATGGCAGCAACAGTACAAGTAACATTAAAGGCATTAGTTGGATCAATTTTGCTGTACATGACATGGGTAATTCGTTACTTCTCTTGCGAATTCGTGTAGCACAGATTAAGGACAGAGCATCTAGTTTCGTTTTAACAAGGGTAAGAGAATTTGGTTTAGATTTCAGGTCTCCCATTATGTTAAGATTTTTTCAAAGAGATAAATCACTTTACCAACACAACAATCATTTCCACTTTTATTGGACCATATTTCGGTGAATTTATTTCTGGTGAACCAAAAATATCAAAAGTTGATATACCAGGTTCCAATAGTTCACAATATGACACAAAATAATCAATCTCAAATATTGCAGGACCTTCTCAGCCTTTTAACTCAGTCTTTCAAGATGCTCAGGACCCAGATGATAATAATTACAGCCCTAATGAAGATGAGTTAAATCAATTCATGCACAAACTTCACACATGTAAGCTCAGTCCCAGTAAACAACAAAAGACTTATCAAGTTGATACTAATAGCTCAAGTGATCCAAACTCTCCATCTAATCTTCAATCATGGCACGAACCAATTCGTGACAAATAATGTCTTGGATGCCTTGGATCTCAATTCTCATAATGAGACTCGTCTTTTTAAGAGTTTCCTTTTGCTTTTGAGTCTTTTGATAAAAAAGAATCTTTGTGGCCTATAAACCATTATTCAAGATTCCATCTTATTATCATATTGTTTACATTTTGAAAAGTAATTTACTTTTTCAAAGTAGCTTTGTTAAAGGTGTGATGATTGTACTTTAAAACTACTTTCTTTTTTAAAGTTGTAATGAGTGTGTCTCTTAAGACTTTTTACTTTTCTAACCTTTGCTTCGCCTATAAAAGCAAGGTTTCTCCTTAGTTGTAGGCAGGCTTGAAAACGATTAGGTTGATTTCAATGAATATTAGTTTGTGTATTTTTCATTCTCTCTAAGTTCTCCCTCTCCTGAAAGCTTCAAGTCTTGAGTAATGTTACTATCTGTCTTGGTACAGAGATAAGTATGCTCTACACTCGCCTCTTCTGAGGATCTTGTATATCAGAAAGTCTAAGACAGTCTAGGACTGCTTATAAAACAATTCCGCTGTAAGATTAAAGTTTAACATGGAAAGAGTGAAGGCACTGTTGTGACTATTGTTTCAAAAGGGGGAAAAGAGTTGTGAAGAGAGTAAGGTTCTTAAGAGGAAAGATGAGAGTTGTGTGTGCCCGTGGAGAGAAGGGCCTTGTTGTCTTGTCCATCATACCTAGAACTTACCAATAGTCACAAAGGTTCCAGATTTGTTCCATAATAGTCTACCAAACACCTCAGTAACCTCCAATCCGACTTTAGTTAGTCGATGGTCTTGTCTAAAGAGTTGTTTTAGCTAGTTTGGTTGTCATACTTCCCTATGTGCCCTTCAGGGTCCCCAGTTGGTATCAAAGCCAGCTTTTGTGTCTTGACCGGTGTTAACATTGTCTTTTGATAAGAGTGAGTAGGGAAAGAGCCCATAAGTAATGGAAACACTACCCTCTTCAACTTTGTCTATGTCTAGTTTACCGTCTAGTGTAAAACGTGTGTTATCTAATTGTATAGAAAATCTTGTAGAAATTACTCATGTACTTGTAGAAAATCATGTTTGTGATTCTTTTTTACCTTTGTTGAGTCCGTACAGTATATATTCTCGTGATTGTTCTTGGACGAGAAGTATCCATACAATATTGTCTACTTCTAAACTTAAAGTCAAGGAAATCATCTAGAGTTCCAGATTGGAACAGTGTGATTTCAGATCTATAACTGCAGAATAATACATAAAGCTTGAAATCCTTAAAGAGTTTATCTCTCTTTGGAGGGAGCATAATCATACACATCTTCATGTTGGAGCTGTACGCTTTGTTCTTACACTTCATGGAAGAAAGGGAATGCCTGTTATAGCCAAGATATCTCTTCTAGACACTGCCTACACAACGTACCAAAATGCTTCGATTGGTACCTTGCTGACAACGCTCAATAATAGAAGTGTCATTCTAACGATAGCACTTGATTTCAACATCAGGTTAGATGATCCTACTTTATATGAACGTCTGCAAGTTCAGATCCAGATCATTGGAGCATATCAAGATCCTACGCCCATTATGGCTACTTTACATCACCAGATGATCTATCATCTACAGAATCATGCTTTGGACCTCAACTTTCGAAATTCGACTTCGGATGCCCTTTACATGATTGCTGATCATTCCAATGATCAGACTATTATTATCTAGATCTCGAAGCAACTACCAGCACAGGAGCTTGAAAAGTTGATGCCT
>JAOTAX010000004.1:3954533-3969998 GCA_025629825.1 Erythroxylum guanchezii | reverse complement strand
TTAGTAACATCATACCTGAACAAATCCTTTATTCCGGTCTCGACACCTGCCTAAACAGTTGATGTTTGTTTAATTCCGTATTTAAGGAAACTCAAAACTAAAACTAACCTCATTCTTCCTTAGCATAAGCAAAACATGTTGTTCAGTTCAGACTAAGAAGTCACTGTTTAAATAAATGTTTTATGATATTATTATATTGCAAAATTTGGAATTGAAGATCAACCGCGTGATACTGAACGTCTTTGACTGCTCCCATCCCACTGGGTCCCTGACATGGAAATTCAGCACCACCAAAAATCAAGTTTGCGCAGTGTCCAAACGTACGCTTAATTGGTTCGAGTTTACGAACCACGCTTTGAACATTGTAAGATTTTTTTTTTTTTTGCTTACAAAAGAAATTACAAAACTAAATTAAAGCTCTCAGGTATATTGCGCTTTCCGCATCACGGTAGAGAAGTTCCTGGACTCCAAAAGAGGGCTCTGATAAAATATAAAGGCCTGAGTTGTACACACCCGCGAAGCGAGTGAGACTGATCGCACACTGGTTCCCTTCTTTGATAACGTGCTGGATTTGAACTGTCCACTCCCGTTGTAACAGCTGTTGAATACCTGCTATCAAAACAGAAATCTCAGTCAATACTCCAAGAGAATCAGAAAGGATATTAATAATCTCTAGAGAGTCGACTTCAACCACAACTTGGCGATATCTCCAGTCCCAGACCAAAATGAGACCCGAGTGGACCCCCCACAACTCTGCCGCTAGCGGCGAACCCCCGACGCGGTTCTGTTGGAACCTTCCTCGCCACTCCCCATTTCAATCATAGATCAGCCCCCCGGAGGAAATCGTTTGGGAAACGGGGTTCCACCCTCTATCAAAATTGACTTTCACCCATCCTTCCGCTGGCCAAGTCCACCCTATGAAAGAACCCACCGGTAAACCCTGAGCTGGAAAAACACAATTCTCCATCATCTTGACTCGAGCAATCGACCCCACGTAATCCATGAGAATCCTGTGACCCGCTGGCAAACAAAAGCTGGCTTAAAAAGGTTACTGTTTCGCCATTTCCAGAGGAACCAACAAGCGACACTAAAGACCATGACCCACACGTCTTGCGGCACCTGGGCTTGCTTCGTGAGGTTACACGACAACCAAGTGTCCACATCCTGCTGGAAAAAACCCGTATCGACCACTTCCAGTGGAAACTGACGCCAGAGAGCTTGAACCCGTGTGCAGTCCCGTACCACGTGAGCAGTGGTCTCTTCCTGCCCACAGATATCACACTTACTGTCGATGGCAATATGACGAGCTACGCGCTGTTGATTCGTCAGGAGTTTGCGTTGTGTAAGATTAAATACTAAAGTTCAATTCTCATTCTCAATCCATGTAATTTGAGATGCTTCTCAAATTGAAATAGAAATAAAATTTAGTTTCAGTTTAATTTAGTTTTATTAAAGGATAAAAGAAATAGTTTTCTGTAGTTTTAAAATTTTAGTTCTTTTTAATAAAAGTTCATTATATTATAGTTCTATTAAAAAATAGAGACAAAAAAATAATATTAAACGTTGACTAATTAAATATCACTAATATAATAATCTAATTAGGCTTTTAAACTCGATTAAAATAAACTAAGTTTAAATTAAATTAATAAATTAATATTAATATTTTATTATTTTAAACTCTAAGTTATGAGCTAAGTTAAATTGGTATATAAATAACATTTGATTAGTGCAAGTCTGGTGTTCATATTGTATGTGTTTCGCCGTTATTTTTTATTCAAATTTTTTTTCTAAAAAGCTAAAAAATTCAATTTTTTTAATTTCTTTTATCCTTTATTAAATTTTAAATATAGTTTCTTTTTAAAAATTAGTATATAAATAGTTGGCTTGAATTTTCCGGTGATTCTGACCGAGAATATGACTACATACTAGTATTGTCAGTTGAAGAGCTTCGTCCGTTTTGGCCGCAAAGTCAAACTTAGAAGAAGCACTTGCCTATTGTCCAATGACCTTTTAATACGAACAACGCGTGTAGAATCATTCCGTAGTCGGTGTATGACCGACTTCATACTACAAAAATCGTTAAAAATAATTATATAACATAGGAAAATAAGAAATTTCGATTTTGTCTCTTTAGTATAATAATTAAACTTAACATAAAATGGTAGAAAATCATTGTAATTACTGAAAATCCTAAGCCTCTAAATTAGGTAAAATTACAATAAGAATATACTTAACTGCAGACATTTTAGGTGAAATACAAATGTATACGTATGGCTTAACAATTTATCTTTTTTTAAATATATAAATTAATCTTTTAAACAAATTCAATAAATTTATTATTTATTATTTGTTTATAAAAATATTTATTTATACAAAATTTAATTCAAAATTCTTAAAATTTTCTTTTATAAAAATTTTAATACCGTTAATTTAAGATAAAATTAGAGTTGAATTAATATTATTAATATAAATTTGAAAATTATTTTCTACTAGTTAAAAGCAAGGCTGTGTATCATACTAAATGTTATCTAGGTATAAATTTATAAAATTAACATTAAGGACAAAATGTGCAACGATTGTTAGACTTCAAGGCCTGTTCTGTGAGGAGTCAATAGTCATCCTCCCCGTCTAGTCGCTTGCATAGTGTGAACTTCTTACTTAAGGTTCTCTTTTATAGGAAGTCTTGAATTTGAATCACGCAAAAGGAGGAAAATTGGAAAATTTTTCCTGATAATGATCCTCTAACCTCCTAAGTAAAACTCTTTAATCGAATCAATTACGGATGCTTCGTTTTTAGCGGCAGTGTGAGAGTTGAAGCTACTAAAAAATTCGAGAGCGTGTATAGGCTACATAGGAACCTGAAAGATCTTGAGATTTCAAATTTACCTCCTCCAAAATTCTTAGAATGGAATTTAGGAGTTTAGAATTAGTCCGACTAAATTGAGATGTCTACTGTAGTAATAATAATAAATAAAAAAGGAGGTGAATTATGATCTTTAATGTAGGATGGCGATTATTTCTGACGTGGCATATTGAAACAAAGAGGCACACGCCAAACACGTGAGCACCAATTGTGTACGGTACAAAGCGGAAGTAAATGTAAGTCACGTTCTACACCTCTATTGGCGTGACAATCACGTGGTCTTCACGGATTTTCTTTTTAATAAAATATCTCACTTTTCTCTCTTCTAGACTTCTACGGGTCGAGGATAACAGGGAAGGTCGGGATGATAGAGGAGAGAGGGACGCGTGTAACGAACTGCCTCACTTTGAGCAGCACATGGTGCGCGTGTGAGTTGATAAATGACACGTGGGTTGGGTCATTTGCTTTGATAGAACCTCACAAAACGCGTGACACAGTTAGCTGGCGAATTGAAGCGAACAGTGCAGTGGTTGAATCTCGTGGGACTGTGGACTGTCTGTCACGCACGCACCACCACCGGCACGTGGAAAAAGTTACGTAAAATGTGTCATTTTGCCCTTTCCCATGCTATTATTATCCCCACAAGTTCGGTTAAAACGTTTAAAACCTTGTAGTTTGAACCTTCCTTCAGTTTTGTCGCTCTAAATTTAGATTTACCTAAAATTAAAGTGTCATAAGATTCCAATGGATACGCTTCATTCAGTTTGAATTTAAAAATTATAAAATGTAATATAAAATGGATAGCAATCACTTTCCCCTTTAAATTTTCCTTAGATCATACTCAACTAGGCACAGACAAGGATGTCGCTCACAACTTGATCAAAAGCATTTCCTTTTATTTATTTTTTCTTGAAAAACCTTAGACTTATCAAAACTTGTTCCCACTGAAGGATTCTCTTTTAGGTTAACTATCAACGGTCACGGGTCGCAGGAATGAATCCAATGGCTGATATTTAGTTATTTACTACTACTAATACGCGATTTACTTTAAATCAACATTAGGACGGCCCACTACGGTCAACCTCGTTTTTACCCTTTTCTTTTTAATAGAAAGCTAGATGTACCACTGTACTAGTACGGCAAAACGTGTAGAGCACTTACACATCGTTAATGAGATTCAAGAAAATTAATATATATATATACATAAATTTAAACTTTCCTTAATCATGAACTGTCGTTTTAATGAATTTACCATGGCATGTAGAAACGTTAAGAAACGGAAAGCTAGAAAGGGGTACCGTTGATTTGATTCTTTAAAATAATAAGGCCATTTAAATATCAATTTAAGGGATTTCTTTAAATGGTACCTTAATCAGATCGAAGACATTTCAACCTTTCGGAGCTTTGACAAGATTGAAAAGTCTAGAGAACGGAGCTGTCGTTTGATTAGATACAATTAAGAAAGGGAAAAAAAATTTATTGCCAGTATTATATTATCAGTTTATTAATTACTATACGTGACCTTCGGAACCCACGATTTAATCAATGGTGTCTTTTTACTCTTTTTTAATTAATTTTTTTAAATTTTTATCCTATATTATGATTATAACTTAGAATTTTAAAAGGTTAATTAACTATTTAATTTTTTAATTATAATCCGATATTATTATTTGCTAACGTTAATAATATGACTTGTCACGTAAGATTGATAATTTTTTAACACTTATACATGACGTTGATAATATAACATTAATTGGGTACTTTGCATTAGACGAATTTTGTATAGCAGACTTAATTGAAAGAGCGTAAATATGTAACAAGTTATAACGTTAACATTAACAGAGATACTAACATTAAGTTAGAGTTTAAAAAAATTTAAAAAATTTAATTGCTATTTTTTAAAATTTAAACTATAATTATAAAATTAAGTAAAATTTAAAATATTTGTAAATTTTTTTTTTACAAATTATGCAGATGAAAGATCTGACGGGGTTTGAGCAAGTAAATCTGAAACTGTAAAAAGCAAGTAAAAAAAATGTGTGTAAAAAAGATAGGAGAGAGTAAAGTTGAGTAGATCTCAGGTGCTGTGTACGGCCAAGCCTTTTTTTTACCATGCACACAAAATCATCGCCGACTACTCCTCAACGACCAACAAATCCTTTTTACTTTTTTTTTAATTCATTTTTTGTTTTAATATTTTTTCCTTATTTTTAACCAGGGTTACTTTTATAGTGCGACATCTAGTTAACCATTATCTAGTTGGTGGAGTTAAGGAGTTAGGGAGCACAAAGACGGGACATAGCATACAAACTCCGTTTCTCTTCATCTCTCTCTCTCTCTCCCTCCCATCCTCCATACTTTGGTTGGAAAGAGAGCAAAAGCCCTTTTGCTTGGTTCCTTATTGTTTGCGAAACTAACCTGTTGTTTGCTTTCCGGGAGAATTTGTTCCTCAACTGAACAACTGTCACTTTCCCTGTAAAATTTCTCCCACCCAGGATATTTTCCTCCCTCTTCCATGCTTCAACTCTTGTCTTATGATCCTAGTTTCGTTACTTTAGCTGGTGTGTATTTGCCCTCTCAATTCGTTTGGTTTCTGCATTTGTTTTGCTTTACTTTTTCTGGGTTTTCTTTGTGAGTTAACGGAAGTGTTGGACGGTCTGAGATCTGGATTTTATTGCTGCAGTTTTAAGGGTGAAGCCATGTGGGGGTTCTTTGTTTCCTGAATGCATCTGGTTTTTGTTTATGGATGTCTTTTACATAATATCATTTCAGGGTGGTCTTAGTACTGGGATTTGATTGGGGTACATAAGTTGAGAGCTTTTTGTTTGGTGGGTATTTCCATTTTGAGGCTAGAGATGAAGATTGAACTGGGTATGTTCGGTGTTCCATGGGACGATGAAGATAAGGCGATGGTTTCAGCCGTTTTAGGCTCGCAAGCCTTTGATTATATTGTGTCTAACTCTGTCTCGAACCAGAATCTCTTAATGGCCATTGGCAGCGACGAGAATTTACAGAGCAAACTCTCTGATCTAGTGGAAAGACCCAACGTCTCTAATTTCAGCTGGAACTATGCGATATTTTGGCAGATTTCTTGTTCCAAATCCGGTGATTATGTTCTTGGTTGGGGAGATGGGTCTTGTAGAGAGCCAAGAGACGGGGAAGAATTCGAAGCCATGAGAATTTCCAATCTGCGTTTTGAAGACGATCAAAAGCAGAGGATGAGGAAGAGAGTTCTGCAAAAGCTCCACACTCTGTTCGGTGAATCAGATGAGGATAATTATGCTTTGGGATTGGACCGTGTTACTGACACTGAGATGTTCTTTTTGGCGTCCATGTATTTTTCTTTTCCTCGCGGAGAAGGAGGACCTGGTAAATGTTTGGCTTCCGGGAAACACGTGTGGATCTCAGATGCTTTGAAGTCAGGGTCTGATTATTGTGTGAGGTCGTTTCTTGCTAAGTCGGCTGGAATTCAGACAATTGTGCTTGTGGCCACAGACGTTGGCGTTGTTGAATTGGGCTCAGTTAGATCTATCCCGGAGAGTTTTATAACGATTCAGTCGATAAAGTCGACCTTTTCGAGTTGTAATTCCGTTATTAGGAGCAAGCCCGTGCCAACTAATCGGACAGTATCAGGTGTTACTATGGCTTTCCCTTTGATCAACGATAAGAAAGATGAGAATTCTCCCTTTTCCAATGTTGGGATGGTGGAGAGAATTGAAGGAAATCCAAAGATTTTTGGGCAGGATATTAAGAAATCAGGTCATGGTCATGGTCATGGACATGGATATAGGGAGAAACTTGCAGTTAGAAAAATGGAAGAGAGGTCTTCATGGGATGTTTATCAGAATGGGGGTGGTAGGCTTGTATTCCCTAGCAATCGAAATGGTCTACATGGTGCAAGCTGGTCTCATGGTTTTGGTTCGAAACAAGGGAGTCAGGCAGAGGTTCTTGGCTCTCATACTATTGTAAATAACATACAAGAGGCGGCTAATGGTGTTAGGGAAGAGTTTAGGCTTAACCACTATCAGCCGCAGAAACAGGTGCAAATGCAAATTGATTTTTCAGGGTCCAGTTCAGGGCCTTCTATCGTTCCTAAGCCAATTGCTGCTGAATCTGAGCATTCTGATGTGGAAGCTTCTTGCAAAGAAGAGAGGCCAGGGACTGTTGATGATAGAAGGCCACGAAAACGTGGCAGAAAACCCGCGAATGGAAGGGAAGAACCTCTCAATCACGTTGAGGCAGAAAGACAGCGACGAGAGAAGCTAAACCAGCGATTCTACGCGCTAAGAGCCGTTGTGCCAAATATTTCCAAGATGGATAAGGCTTCCCTGTTAGGAGATGCTATTGCTTATATCAATGAACTTCAAGAAAAGCTCAAGGTGATGGAAGCAGAAAGGGAAAAGTATGGCAGCACTTCTAGGGATGCATCAACTTTGGATTCGATTTCAAATGGAGAAATTCCGAGACGGGCTGCAAACGTTGATATTCAAGCTTCCCACGATGAGGTTATCGTGAGGGTTAGTTGCCCTTTGGATTCACATCCTGCGTCAAGAGTTATCCAAGCATTCAAAGAGGCCCAAGTCACAGTCGTCGAGTCGAATCTTACCGCCGCAAATGACACTGTGCAACATACATTTGTGATCAAGTCTCAAGGATCCGAGCAGCTTACAAAGGAAAAGCTAATGGCTGTGTTCTCCCGCGAATCCAATTTGTTTAAGTCATTATCATCAGTTGGATAGCATTTTAACATAATCCATAGGATTGTATTCAGTGAAGAAATCATTTTGAGAGCTTCTTCAGAGGTTTTGACACTCTGCAAGGGATCCTCTAGAAGTAGAATAACTACCTATTGACCAAGTAGGGCAGCAAATTTTCTATGATTTGTTTATAGTATACATATTCTGTTATAAGGAATTATTCTTGCAAGCTGAATCATAATTTTTAGGTTTAAATTTACCACCTATTGTCTTTACTTGATTAGAATTGCAGTCTTCATTTTTGTTGCCACTCCTGGGGCTTTTTGTTCAAGCGATTAGTCTCTTGACTAGTCATTTTACTGTAATGTGAGCACAACATTTTTACTCAGTATATGCGTACTCACTGACTAGCCCTCTTGGTTTCTGATTCCTTTTCTGCAAATTTTCTTGCAGATCATGTGGATTTCTTCTCTTTTTATGCCATTTTAAGTACATGTGAGGGTTATTACTTTTCTCATGGGCAGGCATGTTAAGTGATTGAGCACGAAATGAAATAACTGGAGTGTGGCATTTCATTTGTTTTGTGTTGAGGGGAATGTTTCGTTGGAGATTTTGTTCATCTTTTTTGTATCTTTTTTTTTTCTCTCTTGACAAAATGGAACAAGCAATGGAAATTGCCAAAGCAAATATTCCTGGTTCAGCTTTCCCCACTTTCCTTTGTTCTCGTTGACAATCAAATGATGATTCTTCATGTGAACATGGAAAAAGAATAGATACTTGTTTCCAAAAATTAAGTCCATCCCTTTATTTTTGCTTTCTACAAAGAGACTAAGGTATCTCCAACTTTGCCAAAAAAGAATTTTGTCCAACATCACTTCATATCTATATGTATATATGAAAATTTTATAGTTATCTTATACCACTAGGGCTATCCTAATCAGAGGGCATACGAGGAGTACATCGGCAAAATAGGTGGCATTATTTACACCAATGAATCATTTGTGAATATACCAGTCAAAATGAACGATAGAACAGATCATTTATAAGAGATCATAGACAAATAAAGATTCACCAGGCATAATAGTCGAGACACAAGATCACTTCTTTTTAGTGGGCATCAACTATCAGTGATTGCTAATTAGGAACGTGTAATGTGTATTGACGCAGAAAGCGTAAAAGACAAAACTTCATTGAAACCGAATTAAGACTTGTGAAAGCTAGAAATTTTGAATGAACTTGCCAACTTCTCTGAATGTTGAAGGAACTTCAACTTGTCCTTCGGTGGTCCATCGGAATCCGCGTTGCAGTTGTAGGTTAGGTCCGTGAGGTCGGACCAATGAGATGTGAGATGACAAAAAAAGAATGTGGTCCAACTGTCCAAGTGTACGCATTGAAGGAAAGAGCTGCCTTTGGTGTGGTACGACTTTGAAAATTTACAGAAAGTGAGATAAGACCGTTTGTTGACTGTGTTTGCAACCCTTTTGAAAATGGCGGGTGAAAGCTGCGTACGTTTCAGATTCAAGTCAATCGGCTCATAATATCTTTTGCAAGTTCCAATAGAGAATCTAATCTAAGAAGTTTAAAAGCATCATTTTATTTTAACCCCTTAAGATATTTTCAATTATTTACAATTTCTACCTGAGGTTCCGTTCGGTTCAAGTCTAATAATTAATCGGATAGAATTTATTCTCTTCACGTAAGAGATAATATTTTAGTATTCAATATTTTTTAAAATATTTAATTATTTATTAAATTTTAAAATTTTAATAATATATGTTTGAATATCATATCAAATTTTATCAATATTTTACTAGCTCAATTGACTAAATAACATTTAAAATCAATGTTTTAAAAATCAGACTGGAAGTTAAACTGATAAGACAAGAAATTTAAGGTTTAAAAGATTCAGTCAGCATTGGATTATCATAAAATCGATTAAATATTGAATAAAATTGGAGAATTTGAAAAATAATTTTAAAAATTGTCCTTACTAGTTGAAAATTTTAAAGTTTAATTGAAAATGATTATTAAATAAAAATTAGTTGATTTATTTTTGTTTACAAAAATTAACAGATTAATTAATAAACTAATCAATTTTTAATAACAAAAAGTTATTAAATTAAATTAAACTAAAAAAATTGGAAATCTAACCGAAAAATTAGTCGGTTCAAAATTTTTTATGTTAAACCAGTCGAATAAGTCTTAATCTAGTTGTATGATATTTCTGTGACTTTATATTTTACAAAATATAATCTAGTTATCATCCACTTAAAATGTTCAAATACTATAACATATCAATTCTTCTGTTTTAGTTGCAATATTTTATTTATATTTTATAACTCTACATAAATTTGTGAATGATATTTAATATAACATGACAAAATTATGATGATTTGTACCATTATTATGATAAAGATTTGGACATGTGGAAGGATCATATGGGATGGGACAACAATGAAACATGCCTATTTGAGTTGAGCTTTTCGAAAGAGAAAGAAGCAAATGGCCTAATAAAGGGGCCACCAAGCCCATACGTTGCTTTAGCCTTTAGCTTCTGTCCGCTATCACCTCATTGTCGTCTTTATTTCCTTCTATTTATTGTTTTGAGACCTTCTTCCTTTTACCTTTTCGAAGTACCCAGAGGCCACCCACGGTCACAAATCAAACCTTCAAGGTACAAATCTGTCTACACTCGATCCACGATTGAATTGAGTCTCTTTATAATGAGACATTTGAACATTTCTTTCAAGATGAAGTTTTGGGTGAAGAACTGTTATCCTCAGTGGTGAACTAAACTAAACTAAACTAAACACCGTCTGGTCTAGGGCCGGCTCTAGGCTTATTGATCACGTGGTCAGCTAACTAGTCTCCATCCCTGTCGTCAAATGTGTCCCCACGTGATTGGACTTGAACACAATCAAGAACTCAGACCTCCGTGGTCCTATATTTACTTAGCTGGACAACCCTTGTAGTTGGCTGCTAGTCGGTAACATGTAATGACACTTATGGATCGATTAATTCTTCGTATCTGTATTCTTGTTTATTGTTTCATTAGATGTTGGTTTCTTTGAACGAGCTTTATTTTCTCTTGTCTTCTTACGTTTAGAGAATTCTTTAATAGTTCAGAATCTTTCATTCAATAAGTTTTTTCAATTTATATAGCATTACCAACGGATATGTCCTTTGGTAAATGGAAGAGAGACCCATTCAATAATACCCAATAACCATTATCTTGGGTGCTTTTCATGGTACTCAAATTATAAGTTATATGGGACATAAAATAATCTAACAATCTCTCACTTGGCCTATGTTACGACTTGGTGATCCAACAACTTTAAGTGCACACAATACATAGAATCGATCAAGTCATCTTTAATTGAATTAAGCTGATGAGATCATGGCGGTCACAAGTTATATAACCTAATTCCTTTTATGTATCACATAATCAACTCAGTTCAACAAACTTTAAGTGAGTAATTCGATAATTGTTATCTCACAAATAATAATTATTGTATATAACATAATATAGATAACCAGTAAGTGAGCAAAAACATATGACTGTAATTGAATTCACAAGTGTCATAACAATTCGAGTAATACAATGATATTTATATATACATGTTAGACTTCTATGCTAACAAGGACTTATCCATAAGCCCATCTGTTTAACATGACCAATAAATGTTTTGGGCAGTAAGCCTTTCGCTAACGGATCCGCTACTATGAGATCAGTACCAATATGCTCAATTGACACTTTATGTTTTTGCACTTCTTCTTTCATAGACAAATACTTCAAATCCATGTGTTTCGCACCCCTCGAATATTTGTCATTCTTAGGGAAAAATACGACTGCGACATTATCACAATAAATTCTTAACGGTCTGGAAATACTATCGACAAGACCAAGACCTAAGAGAAAGTTACGCAACCACAATCTATGAATCGTGGCCTCAAAGCATGCCACAAATTCAGCATCCATAGTGGAAATAGTAATGACGGACTGCTTTCCACTTTTCCATGAAACTGCTCCTCCAGCTAATAGGAACTTGTAACCGAATGTAGATTTCCATGAGTCTACACAACCGGTATAGTCTGAATCCGAGGAACCTATCACTTCGAGATGGGTTGATTTGCTATATGTGAGCATATAGTCTTTAGTGCCTTGTAACTACGTAAGGACTTTCTTTGCAGCTTTCCAATGGTCCAGTCCAGGATTACTTTGATATCGTCCTAGCATTCCAACAGCAAAACTGATATCTGTCCTAGTGCATGTTTGAGCATACATTAAGCTCCCAACTACTGACGCATAAGGAATAGACTTCATGTCCTTACGTTCCAAATCATTTCATGGACATTGCACTAGACTAAATTTGTCCCCTTTCTGAATTGAACTATTCATGCGGAGCATTTTTCCATTTGAAATCTTTATAATATTTTCTTGATATAACCTTTCTGAGACAATCCTAACAATCCTTGTGATCTATCCCAGAATATTTCTATTCCTATCACATAGGATACCTTACCCATATCTTTCATTTCGAAATTTTTAGAAAGAAAACTCTTTACATCATGTAACAAAATAACATTATTCGCAGCAAGAAGAATGTCGTCAACATATAGAACTAATATTATGAACTTGCTCCCACTAACCTTCATATAGATACACCGATCAACGGTATTTTCTATAAAACCATAAGACATAATGATATCATTAAACTTAAGATACTATTGTCAGGAAGCTTGCTTCAGTTCAAATATTGACTTCTTTAATTTACACACTAATCGTTCCTTTTCTTTGGTCACGAAATCTTCCGGTTGATCCATATATACTTCTTCTTCCAAGTCACCATTTAGAAATGTGGTCTTTACGTCCATTTGGTGAAGCTCTAAATCATAATGAGCCACCAGTGCTATAATAATTCTTAAAGAGTCCTTCTTTGAAACTGGAGAGAAGATCTCTTTATAGTCAATACCATCCTTTTAAGTGTAACCTTTGGCAACAAGTCTAGCTTTATACCTTTCAATGTTGCCTTGTGAGTCACGTTTGGTCTTAAAGACCCATTTACAACCCACTTGCTTTGCACCTTCCGGCAACTTAACTAATTCCCAGACATTGTTGTCATCCATTGATTTCAACTCTTCTTTCATAGCATTGAACCATCTTTCAGAATTGTTACATTCCATGACTTGTTTGAACGAGCCTGGATCTTTATCAATGCTCAAGTCACATTCATGTTCAAGTGAGTAAATTTCATAGCCACTTGAGATAGCTGGTCTTCTTTGCCTTACAGACCTTTGTAATGCTACGTCTTGTGACATTACTTGATCATTTGTAACTTGATCATTATTAGTTGGTTCTTCATTAATATGTTCAATTTGTGGAATTGGAACACTAATTTGTTATTCCGATATGTTACGTATCCGTGATGCAACAAGAGGAATAACAATTGGTGGAATCACGTCTGATGTAGTAGTGTCTACTTGACTTGAAGTAGTTTCTACTCGATTCTCATGAATATCCACTTTTCGTGATTCTCTACTCCCACTGATTTGACCATTTTCAATGAACCTAGTGTTACCAGACTCGACTATTCTCGTATTATGGTTAGGATAATAAAATCTATACCCCTTTGACTTTTTGGGATAGCCGATGAAATAACCACTAACGGTTCTCGCATCAATCTTCTTTTCATGTAGATTATACAGCCTTACTTCTACTAGACAACCCCAAATATGGAGGTGTCGTAAATTAGGTTTCCTTCCTGTCTACAGTTCATAAGGTGTCTTAGGAACTGCCTTACTAGGAATCCTATTTAGCAGATACGCAGCGGTCTTTAATGCATGCATCCACAAAGATAAAGGTATAGTACTATTACTTAACATGCTCTTAACCATTTCCATAAGAGTACGATTCCGCCTTTCAGTTACACCATTTTGTTGTGGTGTATCAGGTGTTGTGCACATACGCCTTGACTTGTAAGAAACTTTGCAAATAGACCTGGACATTGTCCACTTTCATCAAAATTTCCATAATATTCACTACCTCTATCAAACCTCACTATCTTTACTTTTCTATCTAACTGTCTTTCTATCTCATTAATGAACATCTCTAGGATGTCCACAGATTGAGACTTCTCATGTAGCAAATAAATATATCCATATCGTGAGAAGTCATCAATAAAGGTAATGAAATATTTTTCGTCACCCCAAGAAGGAACGTCAAAAGGACCACAGATGTCAGTGTGTATTAATTCTAGTAATGCGCTATTTCTTGTGGCTGGATGCTTTGATATATGTTTGGTTTGCTTGCCTTTAATGCAATCCACACATATATCCCAGTCAACAAAATCCAATGGAGGTAAGATTTCATTTTTCATTAACCATTGTACCATTTCTTTAGATATATGACCTAATCTTTTATGCCATAAAAAAACAGAACATTCATTATGTGCACTACGTTTATTTCCTATAATCAACGACTATAATCATAAGTGTTTTGGTTCTTTCTCATATGTATGTTTCTTACTCTAAACCATGAGTTTTTTTAACGTTTCGTTTTCTTTCCACCATTAAAACCGAAAATCATTTTTCGGATATGCATGGGCATAGTATAATAGAACAAAAAACACAACATGAAAGAAGGCAGTACAAAATATTTCAGAAACGCAACAAATATTCTTATGAAACATGAAGTAATTTGTTCTTGGTTCTTTCTCAAGAATAATAGTGCAAGATTATGATGTTATTATTCAACCTTTAATTTCAAGAACCATACACGACCATTATATTTCGGTTGAACATCAAACTGAAAAGCATCAGAGCATGCAATTGTTCTGTATTAAATACAGAACAAAATCAAAATGAACAAAACACAATCATTCATAAGCGATACGCGGTAGAATAGATAATCATGCAATACCATGTTCTATATAGAAACAAAAATGGTAAACAATAATCATGCAACATCATCATCGCAAAAAGCACAACCATCTATGGTGAATGACAAATAATAATAATGCAACACCATGGCTCTGGTACCAATTGTAATAACATTTATGGATCGATTCATTCTGCGTACCTGTATCCATGCTTATTGTTTCGTTAGATGTTGGTTTCCTTGAACGAGTTTTATTTCCTTTTGTCTTCTTTCGTTAAAGAATTCTTCAATGGTTCAGAATCTTTCATTCAACAAGTTTTTTCAACTTATATAGTATCACCAACAGACATGTCTTTTGGTGAGTAGAAGAGAGAGGAAAAGGGTCTTTGATCTATTTGAGACCCATTCTATAATACCTAATAACCATTATCTTGGGTGCTTTTTATGGTACTCAAACTATAAGTTACATGGGACATAAAATAGTCTAATATAACAATCTTCAGATTAAACAGCAGTTGTTGGACAAGAAAAATCTCCAATCCAACTTCTGCCACCAGCAAGAGGGCGTCGATTCTCTTGAAGAGCTTGTAATGGCAAGTCTTCTTGAGCTGTGCAGTAGCTTTAGCTTAGTGCTGACATTTTTACTCGGTCACTTATAACGATAGCCATCTCGTAGTTCTTGGTTGTTACCATCTTATTTTTCTATTGAGGCCAAACTAAACCTGCGCCCTAGAGATATCTTTTCATGGTGGCCGAACTTAAACTTGTATTTGAGAAAGAGATCTGTTCCTGATGAGGGATGTATGTGTTGTGCGGAAACATGAATAAATTTAGAGTGAAAATAAAATAACAACAAGAATACCAAGATTTTTATACTGGCTCGGCAATGCCTACGTCCAGTTTGGAGACGACTGAGTATTTTACTATAATTAATGAAAGCATACAATGGTGTTTGTCACTCAATTTTCCAAAAGACCCAAATTAACCCAAGCTCACTATTGCTAGAAAAAAGAAACAAAAACAAATAT
>JAOTAX010000004.1:3904485-3931232 GCA_025629825.1 Erythroxylum guanchezii | reverse complement strand
AATTATTTATTATACATTCCTAATTGGTCATAGTATACTTTTAATTTATGAATGTTTTATAGATGGGTGGATGTCAAGTGCTCAAACCAACTCAAGCTTATCAAAATACAAATGCTTAAAAGACAACTACAACTCGAAGGAGATATAAATTAAGGGCTAAAAAATTAACTCCAACAAAATATCAAATTGATGATGGTGAATTAATAGTAAAATCAGCCATGCTTTAAACATGTGTCAGATGTATTTCAACTGTGTGTTGTGATATAGATATACTTACGTACCTAAAACTTTGTTTGTGATTTGGATATGGATAGGGATGTTTGAATGTATTGAATAATTTGCTTAAATATGGATAGAAATGTTAGACTGTCTTGAATAATTGATTTGGATATGGATATTGGCCATTCTTAATTGCCACACATTACATATCCAACTTAATAGGAATCTCTTATGCTTTGCATTTCAAAAGAAATTTTCTTTTAGAAGCCATTATTTTTTGTATCGGTAGATTAACATTACTCGTGTGTCAAAGAGCAAAAAAAATATAGGCCAAAAAATATAATACTATAATCATAATATGTTTAAATATTGATAATATCAACTTTAATGTACAAAAGCAGCATGTTTCAACTATTACATATTTATTATATTTGTAGTGAGCACAGGAAACATATTAAGAATATGAAAACTAGGACCATCAGATGGTAAAGTAACAACAAGTGATCTTTTATAATCAAATACAATGAGTACAAAACATGTACATAACAAGTGTCTATTAAATGCAACTCCTTCCCATTCTATTTTACTCTTTCACATAATGTTGCACTGCAGATTCGTATTAAAAAGCATAAGACACTTAGGAACTATATCTTGTGGATAAAAGTCTTATCCCAATGTTCGGAAGATGTCTGACAAAACTTTTTACAATAACAAAGCCTTAAATCTTTTAAGTTTTTACAATACTACGTACCTATAAGACACCTACAATTTGAATGATAACATTAATATCATATAAGTTATAATTGAAATATTCATAATGCGTTAATAAAAACATAATGACAATACTCACATTTATATTATTACATTGATAAAAATGTTAACCAATATTAAGCTTAGCATTTGATATCCATAGGATCATCTTGTTATTACAATTGGAAAAATCAATATAGAAAATCTGAAAAATTACTCAGCATTATGATATCTGTATTATATACAAACTATAATAAAAACAAAAATTACAAAACTTGTTTTACCGTTGAACATAATGCCTTTTCTTTGCAAAATTAAGAGTATTTCTTTCAAGCTTCTGTTAAATTATGGAAACAACAATAAATCACATTCTTGAATCTATTAACAACGGCTTCATACTCTTCCCATATCAAGTATATACCAAGTGTAGATGCAATAAAAGCCACATATATTTTACTTCCACCCATTTGTTTTGTAGTACACCTAATGGTCAAGTATGATTAAATGAGTTACAAGAATCTTAAAGCCAATACACACTAATACATCAAACAATCATAAAGCTAGCCAGAGCTAAAACGTTGTTACAAAATGAAAAGACCCCTATGTTCCTCTTCATTGATATTCTCTCTAAGATTGCCAATGAATATGATACTGCACGGAGGATTATCTTTTGTATTCTATATAAAATTGGTAAAAGGGAAAAGTGTTAACCAATATTAAGCTTAACATTTGATATCTATAGCTTCATTTTGTTTTACAACTCATATTTCACCATATGCTCTATATTCTTAATGTTTTGCCATTTAGTTCTGGAAATTGTACATACAAAGTTGAAAAATGTTAAATAATATCACCTATTGTGATTACTATAACCAAAAACACTATAAGAAGCATAACATCCCATTAACAAATTACACCTTTAGATTAAGATTGAAAGAACTTTCAAGCATAGAAAACAACTATAGGACAACCTTAGGTCTAAAAGATGAATTCATCAACTATATGGATGTATCACGACAAATTCACCCGCATAGTCACCCATTCCTCCTGAGCTTAAGCCACAAACCTCCACCAAGTAGACGTAAACAACGATAATTCTAACTTAGGGATAGATGAACTCACTTCCTAATTGTAGAAGACAGATACTCCCAATCGCACCTAACCACAAGACAGTAACAACCCTCTAGAGAGAGCGACAATCCACGCATAATCAAAAGATAGCGACAATTCATACACAATAGCAAGAGAATAGGAGAGTTTTATTGTGAATGCTCAAGAACAAAGAAACAGAAAGTTATTTACAATTCATACAAAATCGCAAGAGAGTAGGAGACACAATAGCAAGAGAATAGGAGAGTTTTATTGTGAATGCTCAAGAACAAAGAAACAGAAAGTTATTTACAATACACACAAAATCGCAAGAGAGCAGGAGACTTGTATTTGGAGTTCACACACAATTTCAAGAGAGGAGAGTGGTATCATGAATACTCAATAATGAAGAAAATAAAAAAGTTATTTCATTTGTTCTATTTTAAGTTAATTGATTTTTAAAGAAACAAATTAAAAAAAATTGAGCCACGTGTCAAACAGATGGTATTAGAATATCAGACGTAGTTAACTACGTCAACAACATTAACGAAAAACTTAACGTTTTGATATTTTTGCAACAAATTGAAAGTTAAGAAATTTTAGTATAACTTTTAAAAATCCGAGCTAGTGTTGCGAATTTGAGTAAAATTAATATTTATTTTATAATTAAATCGTTTTATATTTTAAGCCTGATTTATTAGGTAAATATACATTCGGAATAAGAGCCCACCAAAAAATGTTAGATATAACATATGATTGACTAAAAAATTAATTTAACATTCAAATTAAACGGAAGTAAAATACTAATATTCTTTATAAATATTTTAAAATTTTGAATTTAAATTAAAATATAACAAAAATTATTAAGATTTAATTTAATCTTTTTACTTGTTAAATTATGACAAAGATTTGAGCGTATCTTTTTGGCTTGGTATTATTTATTGCCTTTTTTCTTGCTAGATCTTCGAGATTTGTAATCAACTTCTAAATTGACAGGTGTTCTTATGCTAGATTTTCCACCTTTTTAAGAACCAGCAAAACAACATGTTTCCTTTTCATACTTCCTGGGATGTCGGACCAAACTAAAAATTAAGGTAACAGGAGTGTGTTGGTCCTTAAATACAGATTATTCTCCGTCGTCTGCATGCGTAGCTGATAGCTTAAATTTGAAGAATGGGACGGAGCATGACACGTGATAAATAGCACAAAGCACGGAGAATGTTCAGTCCAGATCTCAGACAGGCTTTTCTTGTATTATAGCCCACGATGAGAAAGTCCTGGCCCGAATTTAGATCAACACTGTTGTACTACCTCAAAACACAGATACACAATCAGAGGAGAAAGCTCAATTTTTTTTTACAGAGCGACCATATACACACTGATTCCAACTACTGGTTGGTTGATTAGTTACGGCACCATGGATGAGAGTTGACCACTTTTGGATAAACTTATATCAACCGAGCTTTTGCTAGGAAAGTTTTTATCAGTAAAATTTTTTTGAGAAGAACCCCAGGGCCCAAATGAATTAATAAGGGACTCTTTTGGCTTAAGTGAGGTCGTAGATTTGAATCTCCCTCATGTATGCAGCCGTTTAAAACTTAGGGCCAGAGCTTTGCCTCCTGCAAAGGACATACTCAGCTCGAGCGGGGATTAGTCTGGATGTGAATAGCTTAAAGGTGCCTTCTCATAGTTAGGACCTGCCTAGGACACCTCGTGGGCAATCAAAAAAAATTTTTTTTTAGAAGAGCTTTTTTAAAAAGTCAATTGACTGCTTGACTGTAATTTAAAAATGAGCTTTTTAAAAAGAGTTTCATTAAGTAAACTGCTTGGCAACATAAAAATAAAAAGTACTTTTAATTTTAACTATATTTTATTTTATAAAAAAAATTATTTATGCATATAGAAATTATTTAAAATATATTAAATAATATGCAAAGCATAATATATTAATTATTATATAATTTTAAATTATATGAAACATAAATAAAAATATATCTAATCAAATATTTTATGTGGATTATAACATAAGTAAAATTAATATAAAAAATATTAAAATATAAAAAAAGTCAAATAATATTATATAATTTTTAAAATAAACGTAAAAATGAATTTGTTAGTATTATGAGAATTATGTGTAAAATATAAAACAAAAGAGATTAAAAAATAGACTCATTAATTGATATAAAAATCTACTAAAAAATACTTTTTTAAGAAGTTCCAAATTTAAATTTCTTAAAAAGTTATATTTTAATTGTAAAAAGAAATTATATCTACTAAAAAGAATTATTTTAATTTTACAGCTAAACACTTTTTTTTTTTACTTTTACCGTAAAAAAGTTACTTATTCATTTTCTAAAAACCCAACCAAACAGCAACTTATTCAAAATGAATGAATCAAAAAGCTAGTATTTTCTCATCACCTGTCAGACTTTTATGGCAAGTGGCCCATCGGGTGCTTATGATCTCCATCCTGTTCTGTTCCAACTATTCCGTTCAGTTCAGTGTTAGAAACCCTTCCCCTCCTCGTCCAACACTTGTTCACATCCTCCTTTTAAGATCCCATTTTCTATGTAACAACGACTCTTAACGAGAAAGAAGAGGAGGGAGTACACAAATAGTTCTTTTGACTGTTTAGAACATAATCGTGTATTTTACATGTACACACTAATTAGTAGTTAACCAACACTACCAAGAATCAACCGTAAAAAGCATTATGCCTTCAGGGTCCTGGTGTTGGAATAAAAAGAGGAAACTAAATAAACAAAAACAAAAAGGGAAGTTCTTTTGCCACTCTCCACAGTTTCCTTTTTAATGATTATACCTAATCCGTAATGTATAATCTGTCTCTTGAAAAAGCCATCTTTTGCTTTGTGTATGACCCGACCCGAATTGACCCTCTCTCTATCTTAACTTAAAGCCGCTTGATTTTCACGATCAAACGGCTCTGCAAAGTTTCAATCTTGACGCTCCGCTTCTTCTTCTCTCACTGATGAAGAAAAGCACCTCTCTTTTAATGGAGTGAATCTCTGCAAATACAAAGTTCCCAGCAACCTTTTTCTCCGTTTCTCTTCGTGTTATGTGTGAAGAAACCCTACTATTTTTCTTCCCTGAATCGACGTTGTTTCGCTTTATTTTGCGAATAAACAGAGTCTTAATCGAAGCACCCATTTGGGTTTAGCCCTTAAAGTTTTGAGATTTGGCTTTTGTTGTGTGAATGGAACTGGATAGCATTGATAGTCCGCCATCTTCAGATTTAACAGATGAGGATGAGATCCATCAGCTTCCTCATCCATTTGCTTCGGTTTCCAAGCCACACAATAACAGCAACAACAACAATAATAGCAATACTGTGGCCTCAGGGATTCACACGACAAGTGTCCACGAGCTACTCGAATGTCCTGTTTGTACCAATTCCATGTACCCTCCAATCCACCAGGTTTGATCCTTTTACTAGTTTTTACATATGGTGTGGGTTTCTAATTCTGTGTTATTGTTTCATTTTGATTTCTGGGTTTTGATCCTATTTTGTGATTAATTGTTTGGCTGTCTTTTGTTGGATGCGAACTGAACTTGCTCTCGAATCATTGGTTGTTTTGAACTCAATTTATGAAGAATTAGACTGCTAGGGCTTCTTAGTTGAGATCAGAGTAGTAGAGTTTAAAAGATTTAGAAAAACTGAAAGTTTTGAAGATTAGGTTTAGTGTATTAGGTCACGTAGTGTCTAAATTCTAATCCTAGTTCACAATTTAGATTCATATCCAAAATTTTCTCCTGTTACCAATTTGGGAAGGTTCGTTCTTATAACCATAAAAGTCATAGCATCAAAGATAATCTTAAAATATCATTCTAAAATGCAAAAATATGTCATAAACTCATCCTGAGCTTATTGTATAATTATAAAGGGTATACATAAAAAGAAAAAAAGAAGAATAACAGTACAGTGTTTCTGAGAGCATCTAGTCCTCTTGATTTCAAATTAAAGGAGAACATGTTTTAAAAATATTTATCATAGTATTTATAACACATCAACAAAACTTAATCTGAATCCTATCAACTTGGTATCAGAGCTGGTTTAATGGCTCCAAAAAATGTTAAGGGGAAGATAGAATCTGTTGAGAGGGAGGTCGAAGAATTAGTTGATGGAATGAAGGATAATATTATGAGACTCATTGGTTTGGAACGAAAGGTGGATGGGTTGGAGCAGGGGATGGCTCGTGTGATTGAGCTCATGGAGAGTTTGAAACGAGACAAAGCCAAAGGGAAGGAGATCACCGATGAAGGGGTGTCAGCTACGGGGGTGGAAGAAACTCCTTGGGAAGAGTTGCGAGGGGGAGTGAATGGGCACAAAAATGTAGAAGACATGGGGAGAGCTGGGAGCTCCTCACCTTTGGTGGAAATGAATGGGGCTGAGAATTGTTGGAGAGGTGGTCGACATTTAGAGTTTTTTGGAGGTGACAATCCAGAAGGGTGGGTTTTCTGAGTAGGGCGATACTTTGAAATGAACCGTTTGAGCGATGTGGAGAAACTAATGACTGCGGCTGTGTGTTTTGAAGAAGATGCCTTAGCCTGGTATCGGCGGTCGGAAGTTTGACAGCCATTCTAAAATTGGGTTGATCTTAGGCAACAACTTCTTCATCGTTTTGGGTTGATACAAAGAGGAAATTTGTATGAACAATTCCTCGATATCAAACAAGAAGGCTCGCTGGCTGAATGTCAGCGGAGGTTTGAGGTTTTATTGGCAGCTTCACCGGAGTTGTCCATGGAAGTGTTAGAGAGCACATTTGTTAAGGGTTTAAGACCGGAAATTTGAGCTGAGCTTAAAGTGCTTAACCCAATTGGGTTGAGAGAAGTTATGTTAACTGCCCAACATTTGGAAGACAAAAACCTTGCTTTAAGACCCGTGAGACGAAGTCCAAGTGGAGCTTGGGCAAAACCCAACAACTTGGTGGATTCAAAAGGGGGTTTGGACCAGGTAGGATTCAAAGAAAAGGGACCACCTGAAAAGCAAGAAGGAAACAGAGATACAAGGGGATTTGGGTATGGAACCTAATTTATCTCTCCAACCCACAACACTGTGAAGACAACCATGGAGATGCTGCAACGTCGATTAAGACTGACGATGACTGAGATCCAGGCACGGTGAGCCAAGGGACTTTGCTCCTATTGCAATGAAAAGTTCGGACCCGGGCATGTCTGTCAAAGGGAATCCTTCTAATCCACGATGAAGACAAGGATTCCCTTGAGGAGCAGGTGGGCGAGGAGGACGAAGTGATGATTGAAGAAAAAGATATTGTCAAGGTAAGAGCCACTAAAACTATTGAGCTCTTGTTAAATTTGGTTTTTGGAATTCCAACTCTTGGGACGATTAGAATGATGGGGAAGGTTGAGGGTAAAGACGTGACTGTAATGATTGATAGTGGGGCTACCCACAATTTTATCTTGGTGGACTTGGTGTTTGAACTAAACTTGCCTCTGGAGACCACTTATAATTTTGGGATATTGATGGGGAACAGGGTCTTGGTGAAGGGCAAGGGGGTATGTTGGAGGCGTCGAGTATAGATATAGAATTTGGAAGTAGTCGAAGATTTCTTGCTAATTCCTTTAGGCAATGTGGACGTGATTTTGGGGGTCACTTGGTTCGGAACTCTTGGCTGGACAACAATGGAATGATCCAAGCATTTGTGAGATTCAAAGTGGGAGAAGCTTTAGTGACTTTAAAAGGGGACCTTACCCTCAACAAAGCTGGGTATCCCTAAAGGCACTACAAAGGAGATTCAGAGAGAAGGATATGGGGTAATGATAGAGTTTTATTAGATGCTCACCAAGAAGGTAGTAACACGAGAACCAGTGGCGCTAGAAGGATGGGTTGCATCTCTAAAAGGTAAATGTCCAAAGGTGTTCATCGAGAGGATTGGACTACCTCCAAAAAAACAATTGAGCATGCAATTCAGCTAGAGCTAGGGGCTGCACCAGTTAATGTGAGACCTTACAGATACCCACACTTCCAGAAAAATGAAATAGAGAGGCTGGTGCGAGAAATGTGTTCAATGGGAATTATCCAACCTTCCACTAGTCCCTTCTCCAACCCGGTATTACTCTTCAAGAAAAATGATGGTAGTTGGAGGTTTTGCGTGGACTACCGTGCTCTAAATAGAGTAACCATTCCTGATTGATTTCCAATTCCTGTCATTGATAAACTTTTGGACGAGCTTCATGGAGCAACCACCTTCTCAAAACTAGATCTTAAGTCTGGGTACCACCAAATTCGAGTGAAAGCGACTGTAAGGTTTTAAGACAACTCCCCACACTCGTGGACACTATGAGTTTCTTGTAATGTCTTCCGGTTTGTCTAATGCACCGGCCACCTTTCAGTCACTGATGAATAAGGTATTTCAACCTTATCTCTGAAAGTTTGTTTTAATCTTTTTTGACGATATTCTGGTGTATAGTGTTGATGAGAAGGAGCATGAACATCACCTAGAAGTAGTATTTTCAGCCTTGGCTAAGAATTGTTTATACTTGAATGCCAAGAAGTGTGTTTTCAATCAAAGGAGTAACGAGTATTTGGGCCACTGGATTATTTCCGACAGAGTGGCAGTGGATAAAGAAAAGGTGCGAGCTATGATTGATTGGCCATCTCCCAAAACTTTGAGGCAATTACAGGAATCCCTTGGTTTGACAGGTTATGACCGGTGTTTTGTGGCTGGTTATGACACTATAGCTTTACCCCTTACACAGCAGCTCAAGAAGGATGCCTTCCATTGGGATGAAACAGTTGAAGAAGCATTCGAACAACTTAAAAGGCTGTGGTTGCAGTACCAGTACTTGCATTGCCTAACCTCAACCAACCTTTCATTTTGGAGACTGATGCATCGAGTTTTGGAGTAGGAGTTGTTCTTATGCAACAAGGAAGGCCAATATCATATTTCAATCAAACTTTATCAACCCGTAACAGATTGAAACCAATTTATGAGAGAGAGTTAATGGCAGTTGTTCTTGCTGTGAAAAAATGGAGACACTATCTGTTAGGAAGACATTTCACTATCTTCACTGACCAAAAGAGTCTGAAGTTCCTCTTGGAGCAGAGTGTAGTACCTCAAGACTATCAAAAGTGGGTATCTAAGATAATTGGGTATGATTTTCACATCCAATATAGGCAACAGAGCAGTAGATTCTTTATCATGCATGCCTACACTAGTTCAACACTCCTTCACAGCCCTTACCTTGTCTAGAGTGGCAGAAGAGCAACAAATCAGATCTGAACCAGAGAATGATCAGAAGCTAGCACAGATCAAAAGAGAGTTAGAAACGGGTTCGAATGCATGGCCTAACTATGCATTGACTCACGGGTTGCTACTATACAAAGGAAGGCTGGTGATTTCCAAGACATCTCCTCTCATTCCACACCTCTTATTTGAGTATCATAATCGAGTTGTGGGAGGGCATTTCGGGTCTTTGCGCACGTACAAGCGCTTAAAGTGAGAATTTTATTGGGAAGGAATGAAGGAGATGGTCAAGAGGTATGTAGCTGAAGGTTCGATTTGCCAACGAAATAAGTATCAAATGGCATCGCCAACGGGATTGTTGTAACCCCTACCAGTTTGTCAACAGATTTGGGATGATCTATCGCTTGATTTTATCAAAGGTTTACCTAAATCAGAGGGCTATACAACAAATTTGGTTGTACTTGATTGATTGAGCAAATATGCACATTTCCTTCTCTCGAAGCATCCATATAATGCCAAGACAGTGGTTGAGTTATTCACCAAAGAAGTCGTTAAGTTGCATGGTGTTACTAGGACTTTGGTTTTAGACTGCGACAAAGTTTTTCTAAGTCATTTTTGGGAAGAATTATTCAAGTTGTAGGAACACGCCTACATCGCAGCACAACCTACCGCCCTCAAATTGATGGGTAGATTGAGGTGGTAAATAGGTGTGTTGAAACTTACCTACGTTGCTTTGCCAATGAGAATCCCCGCAAATGGAGCCAATGTTTGGCTTGGGCTGAGTATTGGTACAACAGGACTTATCATAAGTTTACAAAGATGACGCCATTCCGTGTGGTGTTATGGGAGAGATCCACCTCCATGTTTAGATTTGGGAGTCAATAGACAAGGGTGGATGATTTGGAGAGACACTTGCAGCAAAGGGATGTCATCTTAGATGAATTAAAACAGCAATTGGCACGAGCTCAAGCAAGAATGAAGAGTGAGGCTGATAAACATAGACGCAATCTGCAGTTTTCAGTTGGTGAGCATGTATTCCTAAAGCTTTGTCCTTATCGAATACGTTCTTTGTCCAAGAAGTTGAGTGAAAAATTATCCCCGAAATTTTTTGGGCCATTTCGCATCTCGGAGAAGGTTGGGCAAGTAGCATATAGGCTGGATCTACCTCCTCATTCAATTGTACACCCAGTTTTTCATGTGTCCCAACTTAAGAAAGCCTTGGGTACAAGCCAACACCCACAGCCACTGCCCCCTGATTTGAGTCCAGAGCTGGAATGGTTAGTTGAGCCTGAACTGGTACTGCAATCAAGAAATTCTGGTGGCCAACTAGAAGTGTTAGTCAAGTGGAAGGACCAGCTGGAATTCGAGGCCACTTGGGAACTCAGCAATCTGATGAAACAACAACAGTTTCCTTCTTTCCACCTTGAGGAGGAATTGATAGACCTCCTATTAAGATCACTTATTCCAGAAGGGCTAAAAAGCAGTGACAGGTGGCAGAATTTGAAAATGACAGATGGCAGCAATGGAATAATGTTAGTTGTAGTTTCTTTTGCGCTTGTTAGTTAAAAAGGGGAATGATGGTAAGGGTTGGAGTACGGATATTTTGATTTTGAAGAGAGTGGCATCGGTTCCCATTTGTTTTACTTCACTGTTTCATCAACTCCTTGAATGAATTTAACCTTTTTTCTTATTTCGTTTCCTTGATTAAGTATTCATTCGTGAGTTGAGAATTATTTGTTGAATCTGAATCCTATCAAATTATTTATCAAGATATTAAACTATTGAGATCTAGATGAGGTTAATCAGTCAAAACACTTAGTATTATGAAATGTTAAGTTGATTTTTTAGTTGCGCCTCTATTGGAATTTCGTTTGACTTTAATTAACCATAATAATGATAAATATAGATTAAACTTCACACAATCTTGGAGAAATATAAATTAAAACATATTTGAAAATCAAAATCGAACCATCTTGGCTATACTTTTGGTAAATTAAAAGTTATAGGTCTCTTAAATTTTATTCAAGTATCAATTTAGTTCAACATGTTAAAATTCCCAAAACCCATAACATGTTAAAATTCCATACCTAACATATGTTTAATAGCATGATAAAAAAAGAAAGGTTTCCATCTCAGCAACTGAAGTTTTGAGGAAGAGTTGTCTCTCTACAAAGTGACTAATTTGGTTTAAATAAATAATCCCATTACCTACCTAAGGGTTTTATGAATTGGAAAGAGTTTTGGATAGATTGCATGGTTTGAAACATGAAATTTTGCTATCATGGTTATGGACTATCTTTTAGCATTTTGTGGAAATTTGGTGAAAATGCAAACCTTTAGTTACTATTTAGCAATATAGAGTGCAGTTTAGCTTGCAGGGGTCTACAATTTGATTTGGGTGCTATCTGTGTCTTCTATTACTTTTTCAGCTGCCATGCTTTTGGCTAATGTGATTATGAAATTGTCTACAGTGCCACAACGGCCATACGCTTTGTTCAACATGTAAAACAAGGGTGCATAACCGATGCCCCACTTGTAGACAGGAGCTTGGCGATATTAGATGTCTAGCTTTGGAGAAAGTTGCTGAGTCACTTGAGTTGCCTTGCAAGTACATGATTCTTGGATGCCCGGAGATTTTTCCTTACTACAGCAAACTCAAACATGAGGGTTTATGTAACTTCAGACCATACAACTGTCCGTATGCTGGATCGGAATGTGCTGTTACTGGTGATATCCCTTTCCTTGTTGCTCATCTACGGGATGATCACAAGGTGGACATGCATTCGGGCTGTACTTTTAACCATCGATATGTGAAGTCCAATCCCCGTGAAGTTGAAAATGCTACATGGATGTTAACAGTAAGTTTATTGAATAAAACAGCAAGTTTTGTCATGGATTTCCAGGTTGTAAGATCATGCAAAGTGTTTCCATAATAGATCTAGTCATGTAATTAGCATTTGAATCGTGTTCAGGATTCATCAGTTTTGGGATGTTACATAGAACAGAATTGATGCCTACTTATAACAATGGTGATGATAGCTTTTATAACTTACCAGCTATTACTAAATAGTATAGCTTGCAAACAATGTTGGAAATGGTAAGATATCATGATCCGAAGTCCTTTTTGTTGACCACCTGCCTAGTCCTCGGAAATGCATTCAAGTATGCCCTTGTCCTCAAAAACTGACAGAGTGATAAATTAATCCATTGAGGATTTCATGATCTAGACAAAGTTGGATTTCATTTAGTCTTATTGTTAAATTTCAATTTTCATTATTCCATTCATAAGTGATAGCTTTGCATTTAATTATGTGCATCAGCTGTCGTAATTCTCTGTTTCTTGTAGTAATACAGGTGTTTCTTCCAGTTTAGCACTGAACTATGTTTTTGATTCAACTTGTTTAGGTTTTCCACTGTTTTGGTCAATACTTCTGCCTCCATTTTGAAGCTTTCCAGTTGGGAATGGCCCCTGTTTATATTGCATTTCTCAGATTTATGGGCGATGAGACAGAAGCGAGGAACTACGGTTACAGTCTGGAGGTTGGTGGATATGGGCGGAAACTCATCTGGGAAGGCACCCCGAGAAGCATAAGAGATAGCCATAGAAAAGTTAGGGACAGCCATGATGGCCTCATAATACAGCGTAACATGGCACTGTTCTTCTCTGGAGGGGATAGGAAAGAGTTAAAACTGCGAGTTACAGGGAGGATATGGAAAGAACAGCAGAACCCTGAAGGTGGGGCTTGCATACCGAATCTCTGTGGTTAGAGCTGATTATCCGTCTCTATCTCTCTCATTCTTGCTCTACGTGTGTGCTGTGTTTCTTGTAAGTGGTAATACTTTAAACAGATGGAAGATGATTTTGAGGACCTTTATGTTTGATACTGGAGGCCTAAAGCTTAATGAATTCTCAATGAACATCCTCCGTCTGCATCAATCACTCTCTCTTTGTATACATGATGTATGTTAATTCCAATAGTCGAGCATAAATTGTAGATGGACTACATATTGTGGTGTATATTGATTTCTTTCTGATCTCCATTTGCAACCAAATGTAGACAATTATCCATAGAAACTGTATGTCATTGAAGAGAATTAAAGTGTAATCATCCAAACCGAAGCATGTTGATGATATAAGGATGTTAATGTTGGAAAATTCATTTTGTTTTCAGATGTTTGCACAGAACAACCTATAAACAAGTCTTAATTCTACACTTTAGAATGCTGAATAGGCCTTCTTGAACACTTGCACGAATAAGGAGTAACGCTGACCATGGACCAATCAACCTTGTGAATGACAATCTGGCATCGTTTAAGAGCTTCAAAATGGAAGAAGTGTTTAAAATAGTAATCTGATAGTTAAACTACTCATCTTTAATCTCGGAGGATTTAAGCCGCATCTGGAGCCACTGCTTCCTTGGTCCACTTCAAAGGGAATTCTAGCTAGTTCCTCCTGCTCTAGCCTTCGGCCCTAGTACTGGCACACAAGGATATCAGTATCTGTAACAACTTTCCACCGAATGTCGAACACCCTTTGAACTAATCAAACCAAGCAATAAAATGCTTCCCTGATAGAGCATGAGTCGAATCCTTTGTCTCTTTAGAATAACATCCTCCTATGCTTTATTACTGTTTTCTACCAGTTCCTTATTAAATCCAAAACTGTTAAGTAGTTGCTAATTGTTGTTTACGTTATATACAAAGCGAGTTTGTGTTTTCGATGGGAGACAGAATCAGCAGTCATCGTATTGTTTTTTCTTTTCAGACGCATTAAAGCAAAGAGGAATTGTGATATGAGGCTAAATCTACTCAAACTTTGGAAATGAGGTCATGACTAAAAGTCAAGAACATAAATTAGAGAGAGAAATGTTTACACACAGAGATACTGTTTTCCAGTGCAATTATTCTCCGTTCATGATGAAAACATCAAGCCTTCTACCTGTTCCATCAGAAAGCATCATCATTGTCATGAAAGAATGGGAATTTGCAAACAAATAAATAGAGGAATTCCTCGAAACCTCGTAAACAAGTTCTCAGCCCTGCCTCACATGCATTATGCATATGTACACTACATATTCGTACCCATGTTTTAAGACATAATTTAGCACTTCACGGCAGAGATCTGGCAGTCTCATCAAGGTGACGATCCATGATATGGGATACAGTTTCAAGGAATGCAGCCTCGCTTGAGCCCGGGAGCACAGAATCCTTAGCCTCTTGGATTATCTCCTCAATCAGGGATTCTTTCTTCAAGGTTTCTCGGCACATTATGCTTCCAATGGCAAAAGGGGTCAACCCCCTTTCAACACCTTTCTTCAAAAGCATGGTGGAGATGCGAATCGTGCGTGCACATTCAACTGATAACTGCCATCCATAAAACTTCAGAAGGGATATATCTGCCTCAGCATCCAGTGATTTTATGTAGTCAACAGTCTCTGAGTCAAAAGGTTGACGAGCTTGGGGCCAAAAAAGCCAATCAAAATTGCAATCTTCAAACTGCAACAAAAATGCAATGTTGATAATGAGACATGAATGATGATATTAGCAATGGAGTTTAAATCATAAATTGCTATCGGTGAGATGAAACCAAACCAGAGAAATATTAAAAAAAACTGTATAGAGAAATCAAAAGCCAAAGGACAAGAAGTTGCATTGACTTGCGGGAAAAATTATGCAAGGAAACAACACTTACACTTTCTGGCAAGCAGTATCCATGGTCAATTGGAATCAACACAGTCTGGCCACTTTTTGCATCTTTGCTCAGTAAGATGTTTCCAGCATGCCTATCCGCATTTGCCATTCGTATATCCAGTACAGCAATTTTATGAACTTCGTTCAATGGAAAGGCACCAGGACCCATATCCTCGCAACTTCCACTGTTCTCCATAAACATCTGCAAGGATCCAATCTTGGTGCTTATATCCCCTGAGTAATTAAATCGTTTATGCAAGCACTTGACCATAGCTGTGGGTGGTACCCCAGCAAAGCCCTTCTCAGCACAGAACAGGGACCTTCGTCCCGTCTTTGGATGATCCAAAATGTAAGCTGCAACTTCCCTGAGAGCCCCTTCTCCAACTCTTGTGCCCTTTTTCAGCCCTTCACCATCATGAGATACCGTTAGGCCATTAGGATTATTTACGGCATTTGGTTCCTCATCAATGGGCTTGAAAACAGAAACAAATCTCTGTCCCCGTGAATCCTGCATGAAGTAAGTCCCTCCTGTACCTTCCATAGACCTAATCGGGTCATTCCTGCTATCTAACCCATCAAATGTAGAATTAATCATGTCCCAAACTTCTGAGGGAAGATTAATTTTGGGGTTGACAATAATTGGCTCCAACAAAAAATCCGTATAAGTAGGCTTTCTTGGAAAAAAAATTCTGCTAACGTCAAAGCTTGACCTATCATTATCGTCAGCAGCAGCATCATACTGTCTCCTACCTGTGTCTCGATCGCTCACTCGTGGGACCTCAATGGACAATTCTAAGTTTTTCTCCACAGGCCTTGCCCGGACCTTCACAGATTTCCTTACTAACAAAAGTATTGCAGCGTCATGACGATATTTACAAATGTCATCAATAAGCCATTGATCCTCAAGTGGTTTCCCATCACAAATCACTTCTTGCTCATCAAGATCATAAAACTTCTTCTCCTTCTTCGCAATCTGTTGCTTGACATACCCAACATCCCTCCCCCGCTCTACACAGAACGAAAACTCTTTCCCGCTCACAGTCCTAACTTTTATAACCTGAAGATCAGATAGCCTAAGAAGCAAATGCAGAACATTACCATCACCAATGCCATAATCACGGACAAGAGAGTTGCTCCTCGACAACTCACGACCTCCACAAACCAGTTTTTGATTCTTTACAACAAACCCTTTACACGATTGAATCCGTAGCTTCACAGATTCAATAGAATCAGACTCCAAAACACGCATGGGCATCATAGACCCACCAACTGATAGATACACCATAATGAACTCCTCAGAGAACACACCAGGTTGGGCCTTGCCATAATCAGACGGCAAAGCAGGGTCATTCTGAATGGGAGTGCGAGCAACACCAGCAATAGACATTTTCCTTTTCTTTTAAGCTATTCCCCTCCTCCCTCTCGCACAAATTATTTCAGTTACAACATCAACACTATACAAATAAAAAACATTACTCTATATTCTTGTACTCCACTTTAACAGCCATCTAATCAAAACCTCATAATGATCAAGTAAAACCCTAAAGTACAAACCAAACCGACCTGTACAAAAACCCTAGAAAAGCAAAACTCCGATAAATCGGAGCCGAAGCTAAAGCGAACCAGGGCCAAAATGATCGTTTAAAGGAGAGATCGAAATAGCGGAATCAAAAAATTGAAAAAAGAAAAAAAGAAGCAAATTATCGACGAAGACTGAGAAAAGAAGCAACGATTTGGACGATTAAGCGCATAGAAAAATTAAATGTACACAAAAGGATTCTTACCGAAAGGGTTGGAAGAACCGAAGAGGATTAGCAGGAGTAAGCGAGAATTAAAAAATCAAATCTACTTTTAGTAAAATTCATATTATCCAATAACCAATCCCTACGCTTAACAAACAAACATCGTCTCCGAGAGAGAGAATCGGGCAAAGTATAATACGTGTAGAGTGAAAATGCCCTGTTCTTCACGGGAAGATCGTTGATATGTAGTTTTGTTTGACTTTTAAAACAAAATGTCCAAACTCGGAACCTTCGTCTTGAGTTCCTTTCTTCAATGTCGTATTTTATACAATATATATATATATTCCCTTTTTTTAGAAATTTATTACTGTTCATACTTTGGCTTAGGTTTTAGTATTCCATTACATAGTCGAATGATTCAATTCAACGGCTCCCTGTCAACTCATGATGTCGGCCGTTACTTTTATTTTTCTTTTGACTGATTTTTCATTATTTTATATTTGTCTAACGGTCAGTTTTATTGTTTTCAAAAATTTTCTTTTAAATTGAGCTGCTGATAATTGATAAATACTCCTGCGTGTGCCACGTCACAATACATTCAACGTTCTTAGGCAAATATCGGCTAATGTTTGACAAATAATTGATTGTATTAGATGTTAGTTGATTTTATCCGCGGTTAGTCGATAGTTGATTATATCAATTGATTTAATCAATAAATAATATCAATTATTTATTAAAGATGTTTGGTAAAATTAGTTGTTTAGTATTAACTTTTGATGTGTAAATGGACTTATGCGGGCATGATTTTAAAAAATATAAGGGTATGAATATTATATTTTTTAGTATTTCGTCTTATAATAATTTAGATATTTAATTTTATAAAAATTAAATTTATAACTTTAATAATAATAATAATAATAATAATAATAATAATAATAATCAAATGTTAAATTCTTTATTAATATGAATGATGCAGTCAACTACATCATATTAATATTTTGTAATATAATATATATGAATTTTATTATTTAATATTAATATGAATAATACAACGAACTACATCATATTAGTATTTTTTAATATAATATATATGAATTTTATTATTTAATAAATTAAAAATATCTATAATTATAGTATGACACAGATACAATATATATCATAATTCAAAAATTATGAAAAGAGGGTATAATTAATTTTTTACCTATTAATTTTTGGCTGACCATCCAACAAAGCTCTATAAAAAGAGCTTTTAGAAATTAACTTATTGGGGTTAAATAAGCTAATCAATAAGTTATTCACTAAACACATCAATAGCTTTTTAAGATAGTAAAAAAGCTAACTTCTAGTCAATAAGTTAAATAACAGCTGATAAGTTGTTTGTCAAACACCTCCATTATAAAATAAATTTGCTTAATTTTGTAATTATAATTTGAATATTAAAAAGTGACAATTAATTTTAAAATTTAAATTTTTAATAAAAATTTGAGCATTTAATTGTTACTTTTTAAATTTTGGACTATAATTATAAAATTGAGAAAAATTTGAGAATTTTTTTTGTAATTAATCCTATTATAAATATTGTTGTGAGGAATAAAAATTTAAGACTTTTTTTTTATATTTTGGTAAAATTTAAGAGTGTTATCTTTGGAAAAAATTAAAAAATTATGATTTAAACATAATAATTTATAAATTATATGTTCTAAATAGATTATCAAAAATAAGGAATTTAAATTAATTTATATTCGAGTACTGGTCGTAGAAGTTTAGAAGAAAGCATCTTTTTGAGTCAAATTGCATAACATTATGCAACAAGGATGAACTTGTTCGATAGAACCTATTGAGAGATCAGTATTGTTATCACCAATCTTACTTTACTGACAAAACAGGAAGTACCCATTTTACAATCTTTGTTCTTGGTGTCTTTCTGACCAGGAAAATCAAGTTTCTTAACCTATTTTTAGGTTACTAGCTCAACTTCAGGTGCGACGTATGAGTTTGAGATAGAGCAAGTCCGAGAGACCCGCAAACTCGTGTACTGATTGGAAAGTTCAGGAATACGTTTATGCTTATGTCATAAAAAGTGTTTCTTTTTGTCTTCTAAATGCTTTCCCTTTCAGTCCTTTTACAAAGGAAAATAAAGAGAAACAAGTGGAGATGTTTTGCTTTCGTTTGAATTAACGCAAATTGGCAATACGGACAGGCTCGAGGAAGATGGCTTGCACATCTGTAAAAGTGCTCACGTAACAAACAGAAAATGAGGCCGTGACACCAGGCTCACTGGAAATGTGGCGAGAGTGACGCCTCAAATTCAATCAAACACTCGGACGAATTATAAAGCATTGTTCATTGACCATGAGACACCGTCATTTTCAGTTCGTGAAAGGTTGAGAAGCAAAAGATTGCCAAGTATTTTCAACAGCCATATACAGCTTGCAAAGAGGAGAAACGAGAGAAGGATGTAGCTTCAAATTTCTATATTTGGACACAAATGCGCGTCAGTACAGTTGAAGGAGAACAATATGTGAACAAAATTGCGGGCATTTGCAGAATTAGGTTGCAACTAAGCAACCTTGACAGCAAAAACAAGCCACCAAAATGCCAAGTACAGCTCCAGCAAGGACTTGGGACGGAGTGTGACCAAGAAGTTCTTTGAGCTTTCTTTGACTGATAGGATGCCCTTGAAACAGGTCCTCAATTATCACATTAAGAACCTGTAGTCCATGAACATAGGATTCAGCTTCCGGAAATGTCAAATGTAATTTCCAGGCTACCACATATTTGGAAGAAGAAACTGAACCATCTCATAGAAAGAGTTAAAGCTGAAACTGCTGTTGAATAAGTCTAACAATAAGTAGTATTATACCCTTAGACAGCGAAAGAACTAATCGGAGTATTTGACTGAAAGCCAGAAGCAATGAACCACAAGATGCAATGGTCGATCCGAAGCTCTCTTTTGGCTCACTCCCAAGTGTATTTGCATTGCAGGGTATGACTGATATATTACAAGACATATTTCATAGGAAATGCAGCATGTCTACAAGCAATCAACCATGGATGGTTCTAATTTCCACTAACAAACTTGAGCCATGACTCAGAATTTGCTTCACCATATTAAATATGAGAGCATGCGATTTAGCCTTCTAATTAAGTATCATATTTAATCAGGGTCGATAAGGATTCAAAGTCAAGTTGTTGCAATTAATTAAACCTCTAGTGAACTATAGGGCTTCCAACTGTGTTACAATCATAATGACAATTCTGGCCAATCGTTGTATGTTTACACGAAACGACATACATAACTGGTAGCAATCTGCTGATACAAATCTTCCAAGTGTAAACAGATGTAATGTTAGGCCCCGTCCTTAATGATTGGAATCCACACTAAATGACAGAATATTGCTAGAGCTCCAAAGAAGCAAAGCTTACAAACAATCCAACTGGCAGATGCTAAATGACTAAGACCTCAAATCTAAATTTATCAGATAAAGTTGAAATGTGTCAAAGGGGCTCTAAAGTTCACAATTAGGAACATTTTACTGCGTTGGCTTTGGTTATAACACAGAGAATGTAGAACAATCTGTTTCTAAACAACTCTAGAACCCACCTGCTGCAAATCCATCTAAATTCCAAAGAAGAAGAAAACTAAATTACTTAATGACCATCTGGTGAAGAGACAGCATAGGAGTCATTCCTCTTCCTGGTACTGCTTTTTTCACATTATCCATCAAATAGACTATATACGGTGCGATCACATGAAGATAAGTTGGTTTAAGTTTCTAATAGAAAAGGCTTATAAATACAACTGAAAAGATCTCTACACTTGTGTCATCTAGGCAGGGAACAAAAACCAAACACTCAGTAGACATGACGACTATCTAAAATCCTTTGGCAAAGGAAAAATGTAATCACCATTATATCCTCATTCTATCATCAACCATAGAAAACCAAATACCCATCTGAGCAATCAGTCATAATTCTCTTACTTCAACAAACCAGGACTCACTGGAATTAGCATACCAGTAGACACAGAATCGTTAAGATACTAACCACATGAAGAAAAAGGTAATAACTTATGCAAAATAATAATAAGAAATTTCCTATTAAAACCAAACACAGACAACCTGCGAAGAAAACGAAATTTAAGGCCTCACCTCAGCTTGCATACCCGCATGTCGTCTGACGCCGATTGCATCGTACATAACTATAAGACTAAACCCCAAACAAACCGGAAATAAGGAGTCTGCCACTCCATGACAAAGCGCAACTGACGTTGTCAAAGCTGTGCACAAAGCGGAGTGTGAGGATGGCATCCCTCCAGAGGCAAAAAGTATTCTCAAATCCCATTTCTTTTCAATAAAGAAGTTCAAAACTACTTTTATCGATTGCGCGATAAACCAAGACAACAAAGCCGATACAAACGTTGGGTTCGCGGCCAATGTCGCTACGAACGGACTTATCCTGTGCTTTGCGTTTGATGTTACGCTTAACAAACCCGACCCAAAAGACCCGTTTTGCAAGTGATTTCCACCGTATTGGTTCACTGCCTTAACTGATTTGTCACTGTAGGCCTGCCATCTCGCAACCCACTTTTTGCCTTGAGATGAAACTAATCCCTTCATCGAACCCCAGAACGAGTGCATCGAAAATCTGTAAACACAGCATGTTGGGTTACGAGTTTTGGGATTTCTATAACAGGGACAGACGAATGAAAGTTGTGCGTTGCAGAGAAGTTTAGTTCCGGGACTGGGAAGCAGAGAGATGAAGGAGAGAGAGTTAAAAGAAGGGTTCTTGAGTGTTAAAGAATCCATGGAAGTGAAAGACTGCGTCGGAATTCAGACAGCATTTCAAGGGAAGAGTCCAGAGTCAGAGAGAGAAGTAAAGGAGATACTGTTGTTGCGTATGCTTCGTAACTTCGCAAAGATTCGCTCTATGGTCCTGTTATTTAATTTGTGGTGGAGATAGAAAAAGAGGCCCTGATAGATCCTTAAAATAACGACGATGCCATGTTTTCAACTTTGTAGGGAAAGGAATATGCTCATTGTGGTTCCATATCCACTGGCTCGTGCAACACTTCTAGGGACCACTGGATCAAGGTGAATATGGGAATAAGCCCAAGAGAGTAGGGCTTAGGTTTATAAATCTTGGATATGGATAAGGTATAGATATTAGGATATCCAACTCCATCTTTAACAAAATTATAGAATAGAAAAGAGAGCAAATGGGGTGTTTGTTTCCACTTTTTAATTTTCTGTTTTTGTTTTCAAATTTAGTAAAAAAATTTGTTTGTCTAAGTTTTTAGTTTCTTCGTGTTTTCAAAAATTATAAAAACCATAAAAATAGTTTTTGTTTCTTTTTTTTCATAATCTGATTTACTATCATTTAAATATATGTTATTCAATTATTTAATTTTTAATAAAAATTATGAATAATTTAATTCAACATTATATTTATATATTCAATAAACTAAAATTAATTATCAATAAAATTATGAATAATTTAATTTATAATTAAATTATTTATAATTAAATTTAAAATATATAAATATTCAAATAAAATTTGATTTAATAATTAAAATAAATTTAAAATAAATTTTAATTTAAAATAAATTTTAATTTTTAAATTATTTATTTTATTAAAATAAGATAATTTTATTAATAATTTGTTAATAAATATTATATAAGACATTAAATAATTTATTTAATTAAAAATAATTTATCTTTAAGTTTTATCTAAAATATAATTATTATCAGTGATAAAAATACAATTACACTAATATTAACAACCAAACAAGTTTTTTATTTGAAAGAAAAATAAACAAAAAATTGAGAACGAAAACTGAAAACTACAACAGAAAAATAGAAGGAGAGCTAAACGGCCAAAAAGTTAATGACTGTTATCCAACTTCCCAAGTTACTAATTAATGGTTTCACCGAAACCACTTGTTCCAACTACAGGCATCACCATGTATATAGAAAGCAATAATGGTTAGTCGTCAATCAGAAGGGACTTGATAAAATTGAAACAATGTTCTACTTGGAACAACTAGTTGAGTGGATTTGTGTCGTCGAAAAAAGAAACTTGTAACTTGAGAGGTTTGATAGATAAAGAAGTGGAAGATGGTAAAGGAGATGAACGGGATGGGCTGGCAAGTGTGAGAATGTGACCAATATGTGGTGGTTGAACAGAAGCGCCGAGAGATAAAGATGTGGCAGAAGTAGGAGGCGGGTTCTAATGATATCAAACGACACAATACTCACACACACCTGAGCGTGAAAAACAAGGAGAGAAGAAAAGAGAGTTTATAATTCAATCCTAAAACATGTGATTATAGTAATGTTTCATTACACTCTTTTATAGGCAATAAAAACAATAAAAATACTAGAGTTTTACTTATACAAGAAGTAATCCCTTTTCAACTTGCTTTAAGATTTTTGGCTACAAGTTGTCTCTCTCTCTCCACTTGCATCATGATGATTTCGGCTCTCATTAAATGAAGATGCTTGTTGTCTTTCTCCATTTAGCTACCATTTAATGTTATTGTCTCCTTCCATGCAAAGCTCAGCTTGATTTACTTACTAATATTGCCTCTTAAATCAAGTTAGTATAAATTTATCATTCTCAACAATTTTTTCAGTTTATGAAACAATTCAGACTCTAGTGGTTTGGTAAAAATATCTACGACTTGTTCTTTAGTGTGACAATAATTAATCACTACTTCCTCGAATTTTGTGAAACCGAATGCTTATGTGCTTGGATCGACCATGAAAAATTGAATTTTTGCATAATGCTATTGCGGACTTATTATATTCGAGCATCCTATTTTTAATGTAGTACTTCAAGTATTCTTTTTAACCATATTACTTATGTAGCACAACTAGTTTTCTTTTAGAAATTAAAATTAAAATAATAAATAAAGAGGATGGAACAATGACTATTGGAGAGTAACATCACTCTCCAATAGTTAAATAGCATCGTTAGAGATATTACATCAAAGATGTTTGAAGGCACGACACCGTTTGGTCACCACTGAATAAACAACATGCAAAAACGACATACAACTCTTACTTCGTTCCAAAGAAATAAAGGAACCCAACTCATCCTCAGAGCATTTCGGGAATGTTCCAAATTAGGGTTGGGTGTCCTAAATGATCTGCAACGCCCTTCTGGTAAGAACCTCTCCACTCGTCGTGTCTGGAACTTCATCTAATTATAGCTACCTTACCCATCTTCGCTTATTTTTGTAGAGGGCCTGGAGGAGTTAATGGACTCGCCCAATGACTTACAGTAACGGACTTCCTCAAGTAAGATCTAACTCCTATTCCTTTGTCTCGAGTGATCTTGTTCCATTTCCTAGCATGAATATTGTTCTCTCCCCTTCTAAATGATTGATTGTAAAACTAAATCTGTTGATCGTTCCATGTTTTGAAACTTTCACAGATTTCTTTCTTTCCATATCTCTTGAGTAGATATGGCAAGAAATAGTACCTTCCTCTTCCAGAGTGGAGTGGAAGCTTGTGCTTCTACTAAGAACTTAGCTATCTTGATGAGTGAATTAGAAGACCCTTGCCAAGAGAGGAAATTTCTGATCCTATTCCAGATAACACTGGAAAAAGGGAATAGAAAGAACAGATGGTCCCTAGTTTCAGTTCCTCTCTTACACAGACGACATATTTGATCCAAATTCTAGATAAATTGAAGTCTGTCCATTGTTGCTATTATATTCCTAACCACTAGCCATAGAAGGAAAGCAGAACTTGGTCTGAGAATATTACACTAGATAACTTTGCCCCAAGGATCATCTTGATTAAAGTGATAGAACCATTTCCTGTAGGTTTTGTAAGAGAAGCTCTCGATAGGAGACCCTTTCCATAGATAACAATCCTAAGAGTTAGAATCAGGAAGGTATAAAGGTTTAAGATGATGGATTGCATCAGGAAATTGAAGCCATTCATTTTGACTGATAAGAATAGCCACCTTAGATTTATGATCTGGCCTTGGAAAAGCAGAAATAGCAATAGGGTTTAAGGAAAGAGGACCTGAACCAGTCCAATTATCGTGCCATAGGAAAGCAGTTTGTCCATTCCCAATTTTAAAGAAAACTTCATTAGCAACTTCTGCCCCCTTTTTTTTTTTTTAAAATCCGATTAAGGAACCAAGAATAGGATGGCCTTATAGAGAGGGACCATATGTTGTTCCCTTTCAAAAAGTAACTATGAAGCCATTTCATCCATAATGAATGATTATCCTAGATCATTCTCCAAAGCCTCTTAATAAAAAAGACATTATTAGCAACTTTTACATAAATGATTTCTAGACACCCCCCCCCCTTTGGTTTACACAGATCAGTCCATTTTACTTTAGGAAAACCAAAACCTCCATTTGCTTTACCCCATAAGAAATCCCTCATCATCTTCTTCACGATTTTGATTAGTTTCTTTGACAAAGGAAAATGAGTACTCCAATAAAGATGTAGGGAACATAAAACAGACTTAATAAGTTAGACTCTTCCACCATAAGACAAAAACCTATTAGTCCATTTGTCGAGTCTCCTTTGAATTTTTTCAGTAAGAGGTAGACAATCATTGAAGGATAACCATTTGGTGGAAATAGGAAGACCCAGATATTGCAGAGGAGAATTTTTTTTGTCTATACCAGTCAGAGAGGAAATAATGTCTTATAGAGGTTTTGCCGTAGTAGAAAGTACAAAGTGACTATTGTGAAGATTCACTTTAAGACCTGACATCTTAGAGAACTCATTGAGAATGTCCATTAGTAGCTTAGTAGGGTCTGGATGTGCTTTGGAGAAGAGAATAAGATAATCTGCAAAACAAAGATGGGGTAAGTGAAAGTCTTCTATATTTGGATCGGAACTTGAATTTAGGATTATGAGAGACTTTGGCCTTAATCATTAGCGTGAGCACTTCCATACATAGAATAATAAGTAAGGAGACAAGGAACCCCCTTCTCTGATTCCTCTCTTTCCCTTGAAAATTCTAGAAGGTGTGTCATTAATAAGTACACTGTAGGTAGTAATTGTGACACAAGCCTTGATCCAATTAATAAAAAGATCAGGAAAATTGAACTCCTTAAGAACCCTTAATAGGAAAGGCCAATTGATGCAATCAAAAGCTTTGTTGAAATCAATTTTAATATCACAATTTAGGAAAGAGTTCTTTCTGGTATATCCTCTAAGGAGTTTATGAGCAATAAGAATGTTATCACCAATATCTCTATTCTTCATAAAGGCATTTTGATTTTCACTAATAATGAGATTAAGAACTTCCTTAAACAGTTTTGTTAGGATCTTAGCAATGAATTTGTAGAGAAAATTAGTGAATACAATCGCCTGAAATCACCAAAAGTAGAGGGGTAAGGAGTTTTGGGAATTAAATAGAGCAATATTTTATTAAACTCCTTTAGGAGCACCCCTTTATCAAAAAACTCATGAATGACCTCTCTTACCATGGGTCCTATAATAAACCATGTCTTTTGAAAGAAAAAGCCATTAAGCTCATCCAGTCCAGGATCTTTAATCCCATTCGTTACAAAGATTGTAACGTTGATCTCATCAGTAATGTCTTCCACTAATTCCTTCGCAGCTTCAGGTGAGATTCTGTTGATAATAATGTCCTTGAGAGAGTCCATAGAGGAAACATAACCCATGTCTGAACCCAAAAGCCCTTTATAGAAATTAACAGCTTCCTCAAGATACTTGATTGATCACTGAGAATTCTTCCCTTCATACTGATAATCGAGCATATTTTATTGGCATTCCTTCTATCAAACAGGGAATTGAAAAAGAACTTGGAAGCTCTATCCCCTTCCCTAAGCCAGTTAATCCAAGCCCTTTGATGGATGAGTGATAAATGGTCTTGGACCGCTCTTAGGTAGCGATCAAGTTCCAACTTTTCCTTCAAAAGAAGGTCCGAATCATTGGGATTATGAGAGAGTAAATGTTGGACCCCGATCTTTAAGTGGAAATTTAGAGATATTAAATGAAATTCAATGAGTGTTTTTGTATATGAATTGT
>JAOTAX010000004.1:3884228-3903585 GCA_025629825.1 Erythroxylum guanchezii | reverse complement strand
AGTTTTTGATTGAGTTGTTGGAATTGATGAATATTCCAAATGGGATATATAAGTTGTTTTGTATAAGATTGAATAAATTGAATAAAGATGAAAGAAATGAAAGAGTAAGAAGAAAGAGAAAAAAAATTATACCGATTTGGGTTAGTTTAGATCGGGATTTTCTTAGGGTTTCCAACGCGACTCTGTTGTTTTGTCAAAAAGTTTAAGTTCACGGATGTCGGAAATTTGCTTCGGTTCGATTGAACCGTTGTTTGCTTCGTTTTCCGATTCGATTCGTTTTGATTCGATACTTTCGCTTTGTCTTTTCGTTTGCATATTTTGACTTTCGCCTCATGTTCCGTTCTTTCGAATTCGATTTCGTTCGTTTTAGCTTTCCGTCGTTTTGTTTTCGTTCTGTATTTCTGTTTTTCTGGTTGGGGTCCGGTTTTGAGGATCGGGTCGCAACAGTAAAATTTAAGTTGCAACTAGCCTTTCCTTAGCAATATCAATAGCAGTTTGAGTACTAGGGGAATGAGAAGCTTTCAATATCTTCAACTCAGCTTTAATTGCTTTAAGTTTGTGGCAGCACACGAATTCCCTAGATCCCGAAACTTGAACTGATAAACCCCTCCTGATTGCATCATGGAATCCATCCACTTTAACAAGATAGTTATTATATCTAAAGGGATGTGGGGTAGAGGACTTCTGGAAAAGTCCCTCAATTAGAAATGGAGTATGATCATAGAAGAGAGGATCTATAAATACAGCCTTACTATTGGCAAATTGGAGAAGCCATTCCCTATTAACAAAAACCCTATCCAATTTTTTTCGAATCAGCCAAGAATCCTTTTGTTTATTAGTCCATGTGAAGAAGTAACCTTCCATTTAGAGATCAGTTACTCCCATCTGCTACACATATAGTTTTAAATATTCATTGTAAGTCCTTAGGTTGCAATTTCCTTCTACTTCAGATCTGAAGATTGTAGAATTGAAATCACCTGCTATCATCTAGAGACCAAATAGGGTGTTTTGAATGCCTTTTAAAGTGGTCCATAAAGAGTTTCTTTGAAATGCAATGTTAAATCCATAATCAAAAGAAGAGTAGATAGTAGTTCATTCCAAAATGAAGTGGATTTTAAGATGTATCAACTACTTATTAGAAAGTATCTCCTCCACTTTGACAAAATTAGCATTAAAACTAATAATGATTCTGCCATAATGATGATAACGATGGTTGGATAAAAAGGACCAATAAGAACCAAATATCTTTACCTTATTCATATTCTCATACCTAATTTTAGTTTATAACAAAACTACAACAAGAGGCTTAATCCTCCCGTCAAAATCCCTCAAAGCATTTAGCTTTTTCGGGCAATTAATACCACAAACATTCCATAGTAGGACTGACATAATAATATATTTTTACCTTTGGCCTCTTTCCTCCTTCCACTCCTCTGACTTCTTATACTGGTCACATTTTGAAGGTTTTCAAGCTTACTTCCATTAGTCACCTTTCCATTGGAGGAGTTAGTGTAAGAAGTAGCATCCTCCTTGTGTAGGGAGTCTGCACCAAGGGGTATGGAATGGGTAGCATTTGTTAAATTTGCCTCCTTTTGGAGAATTCTCTCTTTATCACCAACCTGAACTTGTTTAGACACTATAGCCTGCTTTTAGATGACATTCTCTGTATCCACCACCTGAACACATTTTGTTCCCCTCTCATTTGATGGAGGTGTTTTGATTTTTTTCCTCAGCTCCTTGTACCGTATCATCTAGGTTCAGCTGAGGAGCATTTAGGCAACTAAAACCATCTTCAAGACCCATTCCGCATAATCGTCTTTAGAAAAGACCTTACTAGTTGGTTTCCACACCTTCTCTTGCATAATAACGGAGGGTTTCCAACTATACGAGACATAAATTATGTCTTCTTGCAAATCATTGTCAATGTCAAGCCACATAGTTGAGATATAGTTCGAAAGCTCCTTGGATCTGTCCACAATGACACATATCCGCGCATAGCCAACTCTCTTCCTCTTTGCAGTATTTTCATCCATGCATAGAGGTCTACCAGAGAACTAAGACCTTGGATAGTCCATTACTCTAATGAAATGCTATGTAAGTTAATCCATAATGGAAAGTTATGTACCTTAATGCTTTCAAGCATTATACCCGGATGCCATTTTTGTAGGAATAGAGGAAGTTGTGCTACATGCCAAGGACCTTCCTCTAATACCTCATTTGCTTCATTTTTTTTTGAAAAAATAAATGGAGTATCTATATTGAAAATGATTCAAGAAATAGTACTTCATCTTTCGGAGTTATACTCCCTTGTCAAAACCAACCAATGACTAATAACATCATGCTTACCAAAATGACTTCGTTTTTGGAACGATGAAGGTCTGGATTAAAGAAGAAAATTCTCATCTCCTCTACTTCTCCCTGCCCGTCATGTTCCTTATTTGCTTCATCTTGAGAGGTAAAAGTGAATAAGACCAGATTGTCTTCAGTAGGAAGAACATCAGAGAGTCCTTTATTTTTCCAACGACTATTTGCCCATTTTTGAATGATAGGAAAAGTAGGTCGTCGTTCCATGAAGAACATACCAGGGGGATTCCCAGATTCTAGCGCCATTTCACAAGGTCTCAATATCTGGAAGCACTACTGGCTTGCTATCAATAACTTTTGGTGGGTTATACTGAAGAGTGACACCAGTTGGCTCACCCACAACCTGTTTCTAGCTTTTGTTCCATGGAATATTAGGAGAAGAAGAACCGGTGAGGGGTTGCTTAGGCTGCAGTGTATTATTTGGGGAGGAAAGAGGAGGGTTTGAGGTGGTAGAAGAGAGTAACAGAGTTTGTTGAAACTGTTGGATTTGAATCAGAGGTTGAGAAAAGGGCTGTTTTTCGGTAGGGATGATAAGGGAGGAATATTTTGGTAAGGATAAAGGGGGGAAATCATCGTTGGAGTCAAGCTACATTAGGCTTAGTTGACAAGAAAAAAAGGAAAGAATATCCTTTTAGAATAAAAAGGAGAGGTGATCAGGCGACAGTTTGAGAAACAAAGTTGACTGAAAGGTAGGAAATTTCCAAAGAACCCTTATGGTAAGAGGCTGGAACCAGAATTGAAGGCACTTAACGTAAAGAGAAGGAAGAGAATCTCACTCCTTTTTACGCATTGTATTCTGCTTCAACTGTAGATAACGCAACCGCAAGTTGTTTCTTTGAAGATCGTGATATTACATCAGTCTCAAGATTAAAAAAAAAAAGAAGACCTTGATGCACTCTTTCTTGTTTCTATATCTCCACCCCAATTACTATCTGTGTAACCTACAAGATTTATATAATTGACATTTGCATTAAAAATTCCTTCATTCAAAGTACCTTTGATATACCGAAAATCCTCTTTACTCTTTGTAAATAACAGGTATGAGGCTCCTCTATGAATCTACTAAGTAATCTAACTCTAAAAACTATATCTGGTCTAGTTGCAATTAAACATCTTAGATTTCCAATTAAACTCTTATAGCAAGTTGAATTTATAGATCTCCCTTTATCTTCTTTTAGTTGTTTCAATTTCTCTTCAACTGGGGTGGGAGATGGTTTTGAATTCTCCATCTTAAATTTCTTCAAAATATCATTCGCATACTTCCTTTGGGAAATAAAAATTCTATCATCTTGTTGAATTGCCTCTATTTTAAGAAAATAAGACATTAGACCAAAGTTTGTCGTGTCAAATGATTTTACCATAGCGTCCCTAAATTCTTCAATCATCTTTGGGTTGTTTTTAGTGAAAATTAGATCATCAACATAAAGATACACAATTAAAATATCACCAGGCTCAATAAATTTAACATATAAAGTATGCTCAAAAGGACATCTTATCATGCTTCATGAAATATTAATCAATTCTTATATACCATGCTCTTAGTGCCTACTTCAATCCATACAGTGTTTTCTTTAACCTATAAACTTTATCTTCTTTTCCTTTAATTTCATATCTTGTAGGTTGCTCAACATACACTTCCTCTTCCAAAGTTCCATTAAAAAAGGTAAATTTTACATCCATTTGATAAATTTTCCAGTTATTTTGAGTTGACAGAGAGATAGTAATGTAAATAGTATCCAATTTCGCAACAAGAGCAAATACTTCAAAGTATTCAATACCTGGTTTTTGCTTATAATCCTTTTGTAACCAATCTAATTTTAAACCGATCAATCTCACCATTAGGCTTGTACTTTTTCTTGTACACCCACTTTACTCCTATAAGCTCTTTATCAGCGGACAAATCTGTTAATTTCCTTGTATCATTCTTTTCAATTGCGTATATTTCTTCATCCATGACTTTCCTCCATTTCATGTCATTTGATGCTTCCTCATAATTAACCGGTTCACAATATGCAAATAAAACAAAATTGATAATCTCTTCATCAAATAGATCATTATCAGTACCTATCATATAATCTTCCAATTTGGCTGGTAACTGATGACATATTTGGGGTCTACTAGATGTCTCTGACTGATATACTAAATATATCTGAGTATTTTCTTCTTCATAGCTTTTTGAAATTATCACTGGCCTTTTTTGAGAAGTTGAAGACCAATCACATATTCCATCCTTATTAAAAGTTACATCACAGCTACTAATCATCTTTTTTGTATTTGGATTGTATAATTTATAAGCCTTTGAATTTGTACTATAGCCTATAAAAATACATTTATCACCTTTGTCATTCAGCTTCTTTCGCAATTGAGCTGGTATATGAGCATAATCAATACACGCAAAAACTTTGACATGCCAAATGGAAGGTTTCCTTCAGCTCCAAGCTTCCTAAAGTGTTTTGTCATTAAGGCTTTTTGTTGGACACCTGTTTAAAATATAAACTACACAAGCAATAACTTCTGCTCAAAATTCTTTAGGCAATTGTTTAGATCTTAACATGCATCTTACCATGTACATGATAGCTTTGTTCTTCCTTTCTGCTACTCCATTCTATTGAGGCGTGTATCTAGTGGTCAATTGATGTTGAATCTCATACTGCTCAAAGACTTCTATGCATGCAAGATACTATTGACATCTATTTGGTCTTAACGCTTTAATTATGGAACTACTTTGTTTTTCCACAAACGCTTTAAATGATTTAAACGCATCACAAGCTTCTGATTTCTTCTTTAGAAAATACACTCAGCCCTTTCTACTAAATCATCAATAAAAGTAATAAAATGCCTATTACCTTCATTGGAGGAACTTCAACAGTACATAGATCTGAATGAATAATTTCCAGTAGCTTCTTTACTCTATAATACTTTCCAATTGGAAATACATCCCTATACTTTTTTCCCATCTCACATGTCTCACGTACATTATTAGGAATATTTACAACAGGTAAGCCAGATACAAGCTCATTTCTTGATATATAATTTAATTAAGAAAAATGAAAATGTCCAAAATGCATTTACCATAGCCTATTTGCATTAGGTATCACAGAATTCAAGCAAGCAAAATTTTCATGATGAATTTTTAGTGGGAATAGACGGTTGGAAGACATCTTTACTTTTGCAGTAAATCTTCCAGTCCTGTCTATCAAGGTACAAAAATCATGATGAATATGCATTTTGTAACCTTTCTCGATAATTGACTATGTTTAATAATTATGATGAAGACCAAGAACATAGAAAGCATCAGAGATAAAATTTTTAGAACTATCATTAGCCTAATGGATACTTGACCTTTTCCCAAAATAGGAATATTTGAATTATTTCCAAATTTGACTGTTGACTGAACATTTTCATCTAAAGAAGAAAATAACTCCTTATTCTCACACATATGATTACTACAACCAAAATCTAAATACTAGATATTTTCATCTTCCATACAAGAGTTGCTTGCTAGAAATAAACTTTCTATATTAGTAGAATTCTCACCAAAATATTGGTACTGATTTTCTACAACATTGGCTTGATCGTTGTTCTGAGATCTGGATCTACAATCAACAGCTTTATGTTCATACCATCCACAATTAAAGCAATTAAAATTACATCTCTCTTGATATTGATTACTTCGGCCTCTTTCTCGACTGATAGGCTCAAAATTATTTCCTCCTCTTCCTTGAGTGAATGTTCTTAAATTGTTTTCTCTCCCTTGATTAAAATTATTCACACGACCTCTTCCTCTAAAACTTCCTCTTCCTCTGCCTCTAAAATCTCCTCTTCCTCCATTATTAAACCCACAACCTCTAGGATCTGCATTTTGATTAGATTCTGCAACATTATTAAAATTCACCTGGCCTTTTAAGGCTTCTTCTGTTGTCTTTTTTTGTTTTCTCCAATATTCTACTGATATGACTTTCAATGCTTTACTGTAACTTTGCTACAGTCATAGTCTCCGTATCATGTGACTCTAGTATTGTAGTCACAACATGGTCAAATTTAATAGGCATGGTGTGTAGAATCTTTTCCACTATCTTATAATCTGAAATATTATCTCCATATAGCCTCATCTTGTTGACAAGATTAGTAACGCGAGACAAATATTGTTCAATAGTTTCTAAATTAGACATTTCATGCCTCTCATATTCTCTACGTAGGAATTGCAATTTGGACTTTTGAGCTTTATCTATACTTTTGTAAGCCAGTTTCAAGATACTTCACGCTTTTTTGACAGTTTTAACATTAGTAATTTTGCCAAAAACTGAATAATCTACTCTTTGGTGAATTTGGGATAATGCCAACTAATCATTCTTTTGAGCATTTTCGTCAGCTCTTCCTTGTAAGTCTAGATCAATAAGATTCCAAATATTGTTTGGGGCTTCAAAATAACAAACAGAAAACAAAAGGTTGAGGGCATCAGGAGAATAATAGATAACGTCGGGATAAAATTGAAGAAAATTAAAAGTTTGAGCATTTGATTGTCACTTTTTGAAGTTTGGGCTACAACTGAAAAAATTGAAAATTTGGGTATTTTATTACTACTTTTTAAAGTTCAGATTATAATTAAAAATTTGACAAAATTTTGGGTTTTTTTTAATAATTAACCCCTTTCTTTTGAGCTCTAACTTCAATCGAATAAAATAAATACTAAGCCCTTAAAAATAAGGTAAATGAGGTGAACATTTTTTAAATATTATTTTTATACTATTAGAGAATTATGGTCCATAATAATACTAGTCAATATATCTTCTCAAATTTAAATTAAGTTGGGTAGCTTGATTGAATAATTATTGATGTAATTATTGCACTTGAAAGGATATATAATCAATCTTTGAATTTAGTCTTTTGTGTTTGTTGGATAGACCGTCCACCCTTTTTTCAAAGAAGAAGGCATTAGTATTACTCCAATCTACTCTATCCGCCTCTATGAACATGGTATATGTCAGCCATATGAATGATTATTTCATCTTAGATTTAGATATTTATGTGCGATTCAGATTGAAAATATTGGATAAATGACGGTTTTAATAGTAATGACGAAGTTTACGTTCCTTAACAACAAGAAGAGCCTAGTAGAAAGTTAAAATCTAAGTGTCAAATTATGTTAAGAAGTATTTGTTTTGTTTTGATTTTAATAATAAAATTTAATAAAAATAGTTCGATAAAAACTTAACAAAATATGATTTTTATCTTTATAATAATTTAAAATAAGCATCTACTAATTTAAATTTAGAATAGTACTTTGTAAATAAGTAAAATCTATCTAATTAAAAAATATATATGAACACGTCGTTATAAATGTTGTTTTTCAATTAGAAGATCAAGAGCTCAATGTTGAGACTTTGGAATATGAAGACACATATTCATTAAATCATTTATGCATGTTTGATGCCTAGCCTATTTTCTTCGTCTCGTAGATTGAATGATTATATAAAAATTTCAATAAGATAAATCGTCAGTTTAAAGGTATATTTAGTTGGAGGTTTATTAATAGAATGTAATATTATTTCATTTTTTAAGACGAGAGTTTATAATGAAATGGAATGAGATGAGATGAAAGAGGAGAGTTTTATATTAAATCTCATTCCATCCCAAGCAATAAAAATAAAAAAGCTCCGATTTGAAAGTTTTAGGATGAAATGTAAAATGATAAATAATTTTATACTATATTATATTATAAACCCTTTATCCAAATAACATTCACTATATTACATTATGAACTATTCCATTCTTTCAAAATAATAATTTTTTAATTTTACGTCTATTTACATTCTATTTCATTATAAACTATTCTATTTTATTACATTTTATTAAAAATCTTACATCCAACTAAACATCGCCTAAATTACACCCGAATAAAACTTTCTATACCAAAGTAGAGTAATGCCCGCTGGTCCTCGGCTTCGACGAAAACAACTTATCAGCTGGAACAAACCTCCCATGGGCTGGATCAAATTAAACACTGATGGTGCGTGCAATCGGGTCTCATCTGTAGCGACCGTAGGTGGTCTTCTCTGAGACAGCGGCGACATTTGGCGGGGTGGATTTACTCAAAACCTTGGCTGGTGGACTCTTGTTTCAGTAAAACTCTGGAGAGTCTATACTGGATTGACTCTCGCGTAAAACTTGGGATATCATCGGATCAAACTTGAAGTGAACTTTACAAAGGTGATCGACATCCTTTCCTCCACAGAGCTCCGAGCCAGTTCCCACAATTCTATAGCCCTAGGCATTCATGAACTGTTTATTCGAAACTGGACTGTTGTTCATCTCCACATATATCGAAAAAGCAATAAATGCGCTGATTGGCTTGCTAAATATGCGGGTTATTTTGATGTTAGCGTCACTTTCTTTGACACTGCACCTATCGAATACCACATAATTCTATTAGAGAATTCTTCAGAAATTTGTTTCCCTTGTCTAGTTATTTAATTTCGGTTTAGCTTCACTTAAAAAAAAAAAAAGTAGTATAAATTAGCAAATATAGACAGAACACAGACCATTGGTCTTCCATATGATTTTGACTCGATCGATGGACCTATTCCCGAGTCAATTTTTATAAATTTTGCTTTTGGAAGAGAAGGGTAATATGGTAAATGCATGACCATACGAACAAGTCCGTTAGAATTTAGAAAGTTTCCCTGTGACCATCTCTTAACCGACCCTTCATTTGTTCCCATTTCGCGGTTCTTTCTCCAACTTCCTCTTCGATTCCTCCTTCCACACTTTATCAGTCTCTCTCTCTCTCTCTCTATCTCTTTCTATCTTTCATTGCACAAGGAAAATAAAACAATAATAATAATAACAATAAACCTGTAATTCGTTATATATACCGTGACCGACTGGAGTGCCGGTTGATCGCATTATGGAGAACCTGATATCGTTGGTAAACAAGCTACAGAGGGCGTGTACGGCGCTTGGCGATCACGGCGAAGAGAGCGCATTGCCCACTCTTTGGGATTCGTTACCCGCCATTGCCGTCGTTGGAGGCCAGGTACCATCTCGAATCCCCCTGTTTCTTCTAAACCACAAACACAAACGACAACGTTGTGTTTTTATATCATTTCTCACGTTCACTTTTGTCTAGTTTCAGTTTCATCGATAGATCTTTAATTTCTCTCTTTTATCTATTTGAGTATTTTCTTCCTTTCATCTTCTTCTTTTCCTTTTTAGTTTCATTTTGTTTATGTTACCAGTTGTTTACTAATCTGAGATTATTGGCTTCAATAGAATCAATACTACGCTTAGTTTCCATGTTTTGACAAACAAACATGGATCTAAACGTGTCGTAGCTTGCTCTGTTGTTGGATCGGCAATCTATTCTACTTGAGAACAGGAGCTATTTACTGAGTGATGTATTAAATAACTATGTATTCTTGCCATATTGGTCATTCTCTTTTCGTCTTATACTACGTGCTACGTTTGTTTTTCTGAAGAAAATTTTGGATTTAGTCGTTTCCTTGTTGAAGTGTGGTTGCCGAAAATCAGTAAACTCATTCCAGAATATATTTTCCATTGACGAGTGAATTTTCAAGCTAAAGGTCTATATCTCCACGATGTTACTGCTACATCAATGTCCCATGTTTTATAGTCCAACACTTCCGTTGGGTAATCATTGAATACATCCAGAGAATGGTTTTGAAAATTCCGTAATTTGGTTCTCTACAACTTAGTTTAAGAGCATTTAACAGAGAGAGAGGGATAGGATTCGTTCAATTTAACCGTATAGATGGAATAATTGTTTGTAGAGCTCTGGAAAATCTTCAGTGCTGGAGAGCATTGTTGGAAAGGACTTTTTGCCTCGTGGTGCAGGTAATTTAGTGTCAAGTTTTTTTTTTTTCTCTTTTTGGTTATGCTTGTTTGACCATTTGTTTGTAAGTATGAGCTTCCTATGAACTGAAAATGATAATGATATCTGCTTGTAGGAATTGTTACACGGCGTCCTCTTGTCCTGCAGCTTCATAGGATTGACGAAGGAAAAGAGTCCGGAGAGTTCATGCATCTCCCAAAAAAGAAATTCACTGATTTTGGTACAGTGCTAAACAGACGAAGGCTTCTTATTTTATTCTCAGTCTAGTTTGAATCTTCTGTCTAAAATAATTGTCCAGCCCCTGTTTAATGCATATTGCTTCAGCATTGGACATAAGTTTAGAGATTGTTGTCCAATGCTCAAATCGACGTTATTTTATACATTAGACAGGATTGGGCAAGTTATTTTAGTAAGAGATCCAAATTTAACAAAAAGGTTTTTTCTATTTCTATTAATTATATCATAGTTTTTGTGCAAGCTATTTAATAAATTAATATCCACAAAAAATTTAATATATTTTTAACATATGAATTGCTGATTTTAATGATAATAGCGGCTATTAGACAAGAAATCTCTGATGAGACGGATCGAGAGACGGGACGCACCAAACAAATCTCTACTGTTCCAATTCATTTAAGTGTCTATTCTCCTAATGGTAATTTGCAATAATATTTTAACCGCTTACAGTTGATAGGCATTTGTCTCTAAATCATTCATGAGTCTTAAGGTCTTCATTCTTATTTCAACTTTGTTTTCGTAAATCATTCATTTATAACATACATTTGGCCCCCGAATGAAATTACTTATTTACGCTGAGACATAGGATACACCCATTCACGTTACTTATTAATTCCAACAGAAGCCCTTTTGAGAATAACTTTAGCATTCGTTACTTGATTATCAATTTGACCTCCAATTGTCGTGTTTTTACATTTTCGCATCCTGAATGCATGCTATGATCAGCATATTCTTAACTCTAGGATTTTTGGCCCTTGTCCTCAATTTGGAGCGGTTCCTGACTAAATGACTATTTGATATCCTGGCAGTTGTGAATTTGACATTGATTGATCTTCCTGGACTAACTAAAGTAGCTGTAGGTGAGCAACTTGTATCTTTGTCCTTAGTTTTTATGAATTTTCCACATTGCTTCAGTTCTTTACTGTAAGACTGAATGATGGGCAATGCCTACTGACGCTTCATAGATGGTCAACATGAAAGTATCGTGCAGGACATAGAGAATATGGTGCGGTCTTTTATTGAAAAGGTAATTGTTATCCCCTTTTGGATCTACTTTCGTGCTTATGGAATACGATTTTTCAAAACAACAATATATCTTTGCAGCCCAATTGCATTATTCTAGCAATTTCTCCTGCCAATCAAGATCTTGCTACCTCTGACGCAATTAAGATCTCTCGTGAAGTTGACCCTAAGGGTAAGCTTTTCGGACAGCTTTTCTTACAAGAACTCGAGTAGTGGTTAATAGCAGGACTTCATAGCTTCAGATTTGTTAATGTGGTAGTGTAACATCCTACCCAAGTACCAAATTGCGAACGAATTAGTGATTGAGTATATAACTTATAGGCATCTACTGAAATAAGGCTAAGTTCAGGTTTAAGGTGTGAAACTAGCTTGTTTGACCATCATCGAACATGATTGAGTATAATTTATAAAAATACTAAATTGTGAAGGAATTATTGATTGAATACAACTTATAGGCATCTATTTGAAATAAGGCTAACTTCAGGAGTAAGGTGTGAAATATAAAAAATTATTGAGTATAATTTATAGGCATTTACATACGGTGTGTGCACCTGAAAAAGTGGGGAGGCTATAATTGGATATGACACGAGTCAATGCCAACATTACATTGTGGAATTGGTTTATGATATACTTCCAGTTTTTAATACATTTGAAGCTTACTAATACTGTAAATGTACATTGTCATTAACTCCAATGTTTTTTGAACCTCTGGAATTTGACTATCTCATTAAACTGTACTACTTTACTCGCACATAAAATTTTGACATTTGTTCCCCATATAATTCATTTATCATCAAATTTCAGGAGAGAGAACATTTGGAGTTTTGACAAAGATTGATCTTATGGATGCTGGGACCAATGCAGTAGATGTGAGTTTGTTTTCATTTTATATGCTTTCATTGTGGAATTGTTCCTCATTAATGAAGCATTGCTTTTTTCTCATAACAGTACAATTGCGGGTTTTATCTTGACTCATGCACTTGTTATTTTGCTTCTGCTATGACAATTTGGAAGAGAGGGTAGTGATTTTTTCAATTTGGATTTTAATTATTGAAGAAATGATTGTTAAAGAACCTATTATTCTTTTTCTCTTGTTTTCATCTATGTATTGCAGACGTGAAATTCTTCAAGTTTTATTTTTTTTGATAAATAATTCTTCAAGTTTTATTACTCTGCAATACCTAATATCTTGTTGTCTCCAGATTCTAGAAGGGAAGTCTTACAAGCTACAATATCCATGGGTTGGTGTTGTAAATCGTTCTCAAGCTGACATTAACAAAAGTGTGGATATGATTGCTGCTCGGCGTAGAGAACGGGAGTACTTCCAGAACACTTCAGAGTATAGGCATCTTGCTCAAAGGATGGGTTCAGAGTACTTGGGAAAGATGCTTTCCAAGGTATACGATGATTTCATTGGGAGCATTTGTTTGTGCATGGCTTATGGATACTTACATATATTGAATGAAAATGCTAAGGTGTGGCAGTTGTTTATAGAGATAGAAAATGTCCAAAATCAGATAATTGTTGTACAGTGGCTTAATTATGTTGGAATAACAGGTATAACTATCCCTCCCAATTCTTGACTCATAGTGCCCAGGTCTAAACGTTGTTGTCCCAGAGCACATAGTAAGTATAACCTTAATTGATTCATTTTTCAGCATTTGGAACAAGTCATCAAGTCACGAATCCCTGGCCTTCAGTCTCTCATCAGCAGAAGTATTATGGAGCTAGAAACTGAATTGAACCGTCTTGGAAGGCCTGTTGCTACTGATGCTGGTGTAAGCTTTTATACCGTTTAAAATTATTTTCATCTTTCAGCAAAATAAAGCCCTTTCACCTTCTGTTTTTATTCCACATGTTCTTGCCCTTTTTTCTCTTTACAGGGAAAGCTATACATGATAATGGAAATTTGTCGTTCTTTTGATCAGATATTCAAAGAACATCTTGATGGCACGTACGTGTCTGGATGATGCCTAAATATTTTTAATCAGGAACCTATTCTCTTTCATTCCTCGGTTGTCTGCAGTTTAATCATGTTATTGTTGATTGATTTTTGCAGACGTTCTGGTGGTGATAAAATCTATGGTGTGTTTGATAGTCAACTTCCTGCTGCTATGAAGAGGTTACAATTTGACAAACATCTTTCGGTGGATAATGTACGAAAACTAATAACTGAAGCTGATGGATATCAACCACATCTAATTGCACCCGAGCAAGGTTATCGCCGTCTTATTGAATCTACTATAGTGACAGTCAGAGGTCCTGCTGAGGCAGCTGTGGATGCGGTATGAATTCATGTGCATATCAGTCATTCCCATTAGAAATTACAGTTCACTGACTGATCTTTTCTTTGTTTTTTGGTCATATGATTTACCTACCAACGGAGTTAAAATAAGATGGCTCCATACTAGAAACCTGAATGAATCCAAACATTGGCAATGTTGTTACTATCTGAAAGTCACCTCTTCTTTTGTCTGATCTTTTCATGCTTAAGCGAGTAGTATGTTTGCTATTTCTTTCCTCATCTTCTGTATTCATACTTTCTCCACCTAGCCTATACATAGCTTGAATGTTATGTATCTATTTTTATCACATTAGCCATTATTACAATCTAAAAGTTGCTCTCTCGGGCATAAGAGTTAATGGAAAATTTTAAGCTTCCTTTCTTCTTTGCTCAGAGTGATGCTTAGCGTTCCTTAAGAAATGGTATCTAATTCCAATAATATCAGGCTCAAACTTGTTATTTTTATCAACATTTTCAACAATTATTCATTCCTAATTGTTTGCAAATGCACATGCATTTTGTTTAATTTCTGCTAATGCTAGTGAACTATTTCGTTGGATTCTATTAAAAAGCCTGATATCATGCTTAAACTGTGGATTCAGGTTCATTCCATACTGAAGGATCTGGTTCACAAATCTATCAGTGAGACACATGTAAGTTCCTGATCATTTTTATTTACTGAACATGAATTTTGCGCTTTTAGATATTGGTCTGTCACGGCGAACAACAGTAACTTAGAGAGCAAAACTGTAGATGCTATTACGCGATTAGCTGATGCATAGTGGGCTATATAATACATTAAAAGCTCAGAACTTTTGGAGGAAAGTTGACCCAACTCTGTATTTGCTCTGATCCCAATAATTGTTCTTATTTGCTGATAAAGCTGATAACCTGCCTTCATAGGAACTAAAGCAATACCCGACTCTGCGAGTGGAAGTTAGCGCTGCTGCTGTTGACTCACTGGAGAGGATGAGGGAAGAAAGCAAGAAATCTACTTTACAGCTGGTGGACATGGAGTGTCATTACTTAACTGTTGAATTTTTCCGGAAGCTTCCTCAAGATATTGAAAAGGGTGGAAATCCAACGCACTCAATTTTTGACAGATATAGTGATGCCTATCTCAGGCGAATTGGTAAGTATCTACAACTGCCATTTATATCCATCTTGTTTTCAAGTTTGAAGCAATGATGTATTCTTTTGTGGCGATGGTTCTGAGTTTTGGAAACCTGCTACTCAAAACTTTCTTTATAAGAACATACAAGAATAAGAAGGTGCAATTAGGGACGTGAACTTTCCCGTATCATTGGATTTTAAAGCCATTGGATCAGGAGACTCACGTCATGTGGATTTCTCAACAAACAGGGAGCAATGTATTGGCTTATGTCAACATGGTGGCCGCACATTTGAGGAATGCTATACCAAAGTCTGTGGTGCATTGCCAAGTTCGTGAAGCCAAACGCTGTTTACTTGATTATTTCTTTGCGGAGTTAGGTCGAAGGGAGGTGAGATTCCTATCCTTAACCCGATATTTTAAGATATTTTTAAGTGTTGTGTCACTTAACTAAAGCTAGCGAAAGGCATGATTCTCTGTGTTGTCAATAAATTATTTCGATATTGATAAATAACTATTTTGATAATGGTTGTCAATAACCTGTCAAACTTAATACCTGGAACAGACAAAACAACTATCTTCAATGCTGGATGAGGATCCCGCCGTTATGCAGCGCCGTACCTCCCTGGCAAAGAGACTGGAGCTGTACAGAAGTGCCCAAGCTGAAATAGACGCAGTTTCATGGTCAAAGTAGACAAGAAGTTCTTTTCTTTTTCTATTTTTAGGGTCACTGCGCTCCTTGCTAGTCAGTGCTCTGTTACCTGAAGCTGATTTCTCATTGCACTTCATTTATTTTTTCGGGTACAAGGATCGTGCTCCATTTCACTTCTCCCTGTTTTTCCTCTTCCTTTTCCTTGGAGGATGGATTGGTTGTGGTTAATATTCAGTAGTTCATGGTTAGAATTGACACGAGCAAAAGCAGTAGTAGTCAGTAAGGTTCGCACGTAGCATTGGGTTGAAATATTATTTCCTTTCTATTGAAGGGGGTACTCGACCCAATTCTGCTACCTTACGGTGTTGAACTTGGATTATTGTGGGATTAATAACGGTATGGAGGTGCGGGGAATCGAACCCCGTGCCTCTCGCATGCGAAGCGAGCGCTCTACCATATGAGCTACACCCCCTTGTTCTCATGCGGTAAATAGAAATCATTAGGGTAAAATAAAATCAATTTCATTGAATCACTTTGTTTTAGTGTGTACTTATTCTTTCTTTAGAGTCCAATAACAAAAAAATTAAATCGCAAAAAATAGGAGAGTGGATTTCGGAACAAGTCACTTCACTAACCTTCGATGAACCCTATCCTGTTTATGGATGGCAAATTTGTATAGGTCAGCTAACTCCAGTTTGACACGATCTGACTTTAGCTTGGATTGATCAAACTACAGAAACACAATAACTTAATTTGACGAAAAGACATAAAATAATGTCGTTTTGTTAAATTTTAATTTTAAAAAATACAGTCAACCTGCCCTAAGCCGACGGGCCACAGGGCAGCACCGGCCCATAGGGCCGTGCTATCCCTAATCTTATTAACTGGGAATTATGTTCTTATAAAATAATAGAGTACAGGTTCCATTTTTACATTAAACCGTGTTTTAAGTAAGAAGTGGACTTTTTCTTGATATTGTCAGAAATTGTAATAATTATTTATAAGATGCTCATTAGATATATCATTAAGCACATAAATTATTTTTCAATTAAGTATTTTAAATAAATTATTTAATAAATTTATGATTTAACGATAAGTGAAATATTTTGTTCAATCCCAATATATTTTGGCTTTTGGCACAATCATCTCTTTTTAATGCTGAACAGGTTGCAATCTTTTTTACAGTAATACAATCTTTAAATCTTTTAAATTTAAAAGCTCATAAGAAATTAGTTTCTTTACGTAAATGAGCATTTTGAATTTTATAATATTGTCAGTAATGCTAGTTATAAATCAATACCAAAATCTTCTAATTATCAAAATATTGAAAAATATCAAAACAAATTTATAAATTAAGAAAAATTGAATTACTAAAAATGGTTATTATATCTAAAGAATATTTGTATATTAATTTTAATAAGTAGACTTATTGATTAAAAAATTTACTTATAATATAAAATTAGATTTTATATTCACGAGCTATTTTTATTGTTTTAATTATTTTCAATATTATTTTAAATATTTATTTTTTCAAACATAGGCAAAATAAGCTTAATTTATTTTTATAATAAATAATTATTACTAAAAGTTGGAATTAATTAATGAAAAATAAATTTTAATTGTAAAACTTGAGAGACTAATTTATAATTTTAAAAATTATTCAAAATAGTAAATGACAATTTCGATACGATATTTGGAACATAAATTACTATAAAATTGAAATGTTTAATAAAAAATAAAAACATTTAGAAATATAGTTACTTATTAATACTTAATCCCCTTTTCTCACCATTTAGAGTATTACAACAATACTACTCTATTTACACTTAAACTTGAATAAATATCAGATTCACTTGTCTAATTTTCAATAATTAAAAAAACTAACTAATTTGGTCAGTTCAATCATAAAAATTATGAACCGTCTAACTTTTTAGTTTTAATTACTTTAATAATTATTGTAGTTAAAAATTGACAATTATGTTAATTAATTAGTCAATTTTTGAAAATTAATAAATATTTATAAACCAAAATAATTCAATTAATATTTATTTAACATTTTTTAATTAAGCTTTTTTCAATCATATTTTATATTCTTTAATTGTATTTAATCTTTAGTCGGTTTATACGGTCTAATATTTATTGAACCTTTTATCTAATCAGTTTAACTTTATACCTAATTTTTAAAACATTACTTATTTTTATAGCTAGCTGCGTAATGTATAACTTAGCACTATTGAAAAAATATATACAACTTTAGCCCTTTAAAAATGAAAAATTCAAAACAAGCTTTTATAATTCATCATCATTATCATCATCACACCCAGTCTAAAATCTCGTAATGAAGCGGGGTCTGGAGGGTCTGATAGTACGCAGCCTTACCCCTATATAATAGAAAAACTGTTTTCGGTAAACTCACATTCAAATGAGACAATATAAGAGTGATACACCCACGAGGGCTGTGGTGGAGTGGCCGATACACCCACGAGGGCTGTGGTGGAGTGGCACGGGCTCCTCCATCCTTAACCAAGGTCTCGAGTTTGAGTCTTGGGAATAGAGTCGCTTTAAAACTCGTGAGGGAGAGTTTCGCCGCCCCACAAGGGTCCTACCCGGCTCGAATCCGGACTAGTCGGTTGCCCTTGTGACATCGAATACCGGGTGGCTTGACCAAAAAAATAAAAGTGATACAGGTTATAGAATTATTAATCGGAGGTCAAAACTATACTCTCACACTCACAAAATCACAATTCAAATACCCCATCTTAAGCCCAAAATTGACAACAACTTTCCAACCACTGATAGATAAATCGATTACACATCATCGGAGCTATATCGCAGATCAAGATAACTAAACAAGAAAAAAGAAAATCTCACCAGAAAATTTCAAAAGATAAAAAGGAAAACAATAAATCTAAAAAACCAATTCATGTCAAAAAATGATATCGAAATCAAGAAAATAAAAGTAACAGATCAAATCAACAAAAAAAGAAATGAGCTTTCCCAGATTTAGAGAAGGAATAGGAAGTAGAGAAAATTAGGGAACCTGAAAATAAGAAGAAGATCGAGGGGTATGACTGGAAAAAAATATGGATTCTTTTTGTGGTGGAAGAAAGAAGAGATTGAGAAATCTCAACCTTAATGGTAACACTGTAAAACCAGATCTATTACTGAAAACAAAATAACAACTTAAACAAAAGCATAAGCAAACCAAATCTAAGAGATAATAGACCTCGCTCTTGGTAACAGAATCGTTAACATTAATAGCAGGGAACAGCAAAGTCCCATTAGCCTGCATCTAATACAACCTCTTAACACCAGTAGTAGTCTCTCGTCAGAAACCCCAACCAATCTCTCCACATTTATTGTTAGTAATAAATGGTCAAACCCACAACGGGTAGCAAACTAAGGGCATGTTTGGTTGTTAGTTGATCAGCTAAAAATTAGCTGATTGACTTAAATCAGCTGATTGACCAAATAAAAAAGCTAAAGAAGTTGTTTGGTTATTAGCTGGTTGTGTAACACCCAAATACCCCCTGGAAGGGTATGAGGATGCCACCTAAAACAGAACAAACAAATCGAAACATTTCACACATGCATGTTTAAAATCTAGACTTAACACACATATAATACATCTCATAATTCCAGAAACAAATCCAAAGAATATTTACAGGCCCAAAGAAACTAAACAAAATACATTTTCGAGTGATACAAAATTTAGACTCCTTTGGCCACTACGGTTGACTTGTCCCAATCCTTAATCTCTTCACTCTGAACCTACACGGGGCAAATCCACCGTGCTAAGCATATAGCTTAGTGAGTAATAACTAATCTATATTA
>JAOTAX010000004.1:3855702-3884128 GCA_025629825.1 Erythroxylum guanchezii | reverse complement strand
AATAATATTTATATGCATAAATAATATTTATTATAAAATAAAATATAGTTAAAATTAAAAGTACTTTTTATTTTTATATTGTCAAACAGCCTACTGCATAAAGCTCTTAAAAAAACCCTCTTTTTTTAAGTGACTGTCAAGCAGTCAACTTTTCTTAAAAAAGTTCTTCTTACAAAAGATCTATAGGAAAAAGATCTACCAATATAAGTCCAACCAAACAGAAGCTAAATGTGTTTTACTTTTTAAATAAAAAATAGAATAAAAATTAAAATCATCACATTTAAATAAAAATTACAATAAAATTTTAAAACGCCTGCTAATTTCTTTGCTAATACAGGGTGTCAATATTTAGCAAATAGTAACGTCCAAAAACATTATCAGAAAGTGTCTTTCTACTTCCCAATATAATCGGCCACGGCTTTCAACTTCCGCGGTTTTGTTGCCGTCCCAAGTTATAGGAAGTTTCGCTGCCAAGTCGTCTGTTATAAAACCAGGAAAAAAAAAAATCTTAATCTGCATTGCATCCCAAAAGAGGAAACTTGAAATCTCATTTTCATCCGAAGAAACCAAAAATCATAAGTATCTTTGTAGGTGAAACCATAAACATTTCTGGATTTTGTAAATTCTTCCAGTAAGTTTGTCATTTGTTTGGAAAGAAATCTGGGTATCTGATTCTTTTAAGGATGGAATGGTCTGCAATTTCTGCCACAAAAGCCTATCTTGATACCCTCGAACTGGTAAATCTTCTTCAAGATTTGTTCACTTTCAATCTTTCCTTTTCTTTTTTTTTTTTCCCCTTTCATGTTCATGGAAAATTTCTTGGAGACCCTTGCGAACTGGAGGTGATCTATGTGGGTTTATAACTTTGTGGTGGATGAGGGAAGATGGTTCATATTTGTTTTTCTTCTTTGCGATAGGAAATGGTAATCCTAGATCATGGTTCAATCTGATAGTTACCTGTCAATGTTTATGAAAAAACATGTTCAGAAGACGGATTAGAATGTGCAGTTTGCGAATTCAATCTCCTATTTTGTAATTTTGATCAGAAAGACTATGGGGGTCTGGATTTCTTTTCTGCTTCATGGTCATATAATTAAATGCTCACTGAGCACACAAAAATGAAAACATATAACGGTTTTAGATGCTCATAAAGTATGGAACTTAACAAAGTTTCAATCTTTAATCATCTGTGTTATTATCTTATCTGAAGTTTTCCGATGTTTCAATTTATCCCCAGAAACAGAAAGATTCTTAAACTTTCGTTCTCCGTCCTATTCCAGTGATTAAGTTACCTACCTTTTCCAATTGTTCTTTATCAGTGTGGAGAACACAAGAGGCGATATGATTCAAGCAGAATTTCAGAACTTGGTAGTAATGAATTCATATCAGCCTTAGCAGCAGGAATGAAAGCAAAACTTATTGTGGAGGTCACGTCAGGTGTCTCACCATCCACAGTAGCCTTGGCAGCCGCTGCAAGACATACTGGAGGTAAGTTGGTGTGCATTGTTCCAGAACCTATCCTTGCCGATAGCAAGCAAGTAATTAAGGAGACGGGTCTTATTGACATGGTAGAATTCAAAACTGGAGACCCTTCTGAACTATTATCTCATTACGAGAAAATTGATTTTTCGCTTGTTGATTGTAAGAATGGAGAATTCATAAGGGTACTGAAGTTGTTAGATGTCAATCCGAGTAGATCAGTTGTTGTGGCAAACAACTTGGCAGGTGACGCAAAAGGGTTGGGAGGCCATGTAAGAGGAATGAAGGACAAGGTTGCTGTTAGGTCTAGGAAGCATCCCATAGGAAAAGGCATGGAGATTACTTTGATTGGGAAGTTTAGTGACACTGAGAGAAGGGATCAGGGTGGAGGACATTATCCTGTGCCTTCAACCAGACACAATGCAGCGAGGAAGACTGGAAGAAGTAGCAAGTGGATTTTCAAGGTTGATGAGGAAAGTGGTGAGGAACATATATATAGGATGCTTAAATAATTTTAGCCCCTTGAACTCACCTAATTTTCCATACTTCCAAGCCAAATGGAAATCAGAACTCTGTTGGTGCCAGTTCTTATTGTTTATTGCTGTTAACAAGATTCCAGCAACCTGTAGCAAGACATGATCAGCAGTAGTTGAAGGCGACAGTATCAGTGACAGTGATAACAACATAAGAATGATCGATCCCAAATCTTGAAATTGTTGTCACCAACTCAAGCAGTTTTGCAGTTGCTATGTACACAGGGTTTTCGGGAAAGGACGCTGGTTTTATAGATCTCTTGATTTGCTTCCAGTTCATCCACTACAATAATCTTTGCATATGATGATATTGCAGGAAATAATCTGGCAAACGATCATCCAAAATTTCCTGATGGAAAGCTGCAGACCCTGTCTTTTAGCTTTCAGAATCTCCATGTGGCAATAAGGATTAAGATCAATGTCGGCTGTGTACTGTACTACAAAGTTGTGAGATGTAACTACAAGTGTTCATGACAAATAGTCATTCGTCTTTATCTTTTGCTTTGTGATTTGGTCGTTCAGTTGCAACCCAGTAATGTGAGGATTCAGGACCTGAGAAATGTTTCTTGAATAGTGCTTTTACTGCAATCCAAAATCACTTGGATTTATATTTCTAACCTAGGATTTTCACTGGCCACCTAAACCGAAATGATAATGACGAGGACGAGGACCCATTTGATGATTATGAAGCTTTTTCCCCTTTTTTCCATATAGAAAAACTTCCCTCGGATTTTACTCATTAAACGTAGGTAAAACTGTATCTTTTATCAGCACATCGTAGAAAGTTGAAGTCAGCGTTCTGGTTGTCAGCTTCCTGAAAGTTTGAAGCTGAACATCAACAAAAGATGCAATCTTCGGTTTGTGAGCTGACGAAGTCTAATATCAACAAAATGTGAAATCCCAATTATAGAACTTTATACTTTTTGTGACCTCAAGCTAAACTCGTGCTCATCTTTTTTTTTTTTTTTTTTTTTGAGAACGAAGGTCAAAAGTAACGTATTAGTAACCTATTAGTCGCTGCTTAGCGAAGGTCTAACAAGGGTTATAATATACGTAACATTTTCGTATTTTTAAAGAGAGATTATTTCCATAACTTAAAATTTGTGATATTACTTTCACAAAGGAGTAACTTTAGGCTTACCCTCTAAAGTGTACCCGAACTAGATAGGTACCCGATAAAATTACCCAAATAGAGACGGATATGGGGAGTAAATTTTTACCCGTAGGGCGGGTATAGGAAGAATATAAAAATACCCGTCGGATATCGGGGCGGGTATGAAGATACCACCCCCTATACTCGTTTACCCGTATAATAATAATTATTATATAATAATCATATTATTATATTATTATATAATATAATAAAGACGGGTAAACGGGTATGGATATGAGGTGGGGAGCGGAATCCCTGACAGAAATGGAGGCGAATATGAAGGTGGGAGTAGGTTTATGGGGCGGATACGGGGATGGCATACCCGCCCCATACCCGCCCCGTTGCCATCCCTAAATCTAAAGAGGGTAGTTCTAACTTTCTGATAACACAGAAACTTCGTTACTTTAGCTCTTCCCATGAGTTTGAGCCCTTTTCCGTTTATTAATCTGTAAACAATCCCTTCCCAGTATACAAAAGCAAGCACCGTTGCTTCTGAGCTGGTGGTTTAAGTGGTGCGATCAACTTCCATAAAAGCTTTCAAATGTTTGAGTTCTAATTGTCAATTGAGCAAGTTCTTCAACTGATTGCAAGTAAAGCACCGTAAATATGCAGTTTACGAGTTGTTTGTATTTCTGAGAGTTTATTCAGTGCGCACATCACGATTGCAATCAAAAGCTTAAATCCTACACGAAAATGATTTGTACGTGCATGTCTGTAGTTTTCATTTTGGTGAACAATTTAGGATGAGTGGAATGTGTAGTTAATTTTAGACCCTCTTTTGTTAACGAAGATTAATTTAGGGAGTTGGAAGTAGAAGTCACGATTGACTCCATAGACTCTCGAAGAGTAAGAAAAGTAATGGCTAAAAATAACTTAGCACTCTAAACAACAACAATAATATTCGGTAAAAATCTCGTCCCACTAAGACGTGAAAGCTGCAAAAATTTAATAGTATGTTGTCTTACTCTTAACTAGTAGAGAAGTTGTTTCTAAAAGACCCAAGCTTTGTACTCTTAAGTATAGGTTAAAAATAAGTTTAGATATATTCATTTTGGTAGTTTTTATTATTATCATAACCCATATAAATTTAATTAGAATTACACACTAACAAATAATTGGATTAAATTTATTAGAATCTTTTGTTGGGATCCGACATTATTTGTTGGGCTTTAATACTAGTTTTTGGGACTTTAATAAAAAACACACAAGTTCACCTAACTAATAACAAGTTACTCACATTAAAAATGATTAAAGGATAAATTGGACACATGATAAAATTATAGGACAAACTGACAACAAGTTCACTAAATCAAATAAAATGATACAAACATGAAGGTTTTGAGTTATCTCAATCAAGAACACCTCATGAAACAATTACATTTAAACTCTTTTAGTTTTCTCTAAAGCTCTCTTTTTTGATAGCTCACACACATATCAAAACTATTCTCACATAAATCCTAGAAATCAAAATCTAATAAAATTGTTGTTTACGAATGCTATTTGAACTCTAAAACTCTTTTCAAGGTCATCTTTAAACTTTAAAGATAAGATTTCATATATCGAACATGATAGTTCACACAATGGCATGTGGTGATTGTGTTTGACCTTTAAACTTAAAAAATTGATGTCAGGGAGTTACATAATCAGCAGACACTACTGTATCCACCATTGACACAGTATGCCTAATCTCAAAGAGTTGCCTCTCAACTTGCACGCGGTTATAGAAGTTTACGTGGTCGTGCACTCGACTATGTCTATCATTAAGTTAGGCATATCCTCTAGAAACATCTTCCAATCATTAGTTTCTGCTTCAAATTTGTCGAAACTTCGTTCTTTTTTATCCATGAAGATAGGTAAGACCTCTGGAGTCTAGATTTAGTGACATTAAACAAATAAATGTCTGTATAATAAGGTTAGACATGCAATAGTATTCCCATCCAGCCTATTTCATAGGAGAAATCTATCATCCCATTAATTATTTGAAAGTCATCTCGAGGAGCTTATTACAAAGCTCGAGCTTATTCTTATGAACCACCTTCGTCAACATGTCACCATTATTCTTGTCTTTGTTTTTCTTTAATCAACCCACCTCCTCTTGCATTAACTTGATTAAAAAATCTTTGTCTTTGAGTGACTGTATTTCTTGGAAGGTCTCTTGCCCCCTCTCAATAGTTATTAAGAGATATTTTGAACTAGGCATCTTATAAAAGACTTCTTCTCCCTATTTGACCTTCAAAGTTAGACACCTTTCAACATTTGAGCAGGTTATTCCTCTTGCTTCATGATGCTCATAAACCTTTTTTATATCATCTAAATGACGTGTCTCATATGACTAATCTCTATTAGGTTCCACTTGATCATTATCATCCTGAGATATCTCATGCATATTCACCTTCTTCACCTGTAGATTGATCAATAAAAGTAGGAATATTAGTAATATCTTCATTACCAAAAGATAGATCTCAAGAAGTAGTCTTATCTTCTTTGATGAGATTCACACCCATCTTATACTTATAGAAGACTATGTCTTTGCTTTTAACAACTTTCCACTTTTTGGGATCATAAAGCTTATAACCAAACTCCTCATCTCCATATCTAATGAATATACAAAAAGTAGTCTTCAAATCCAACTTCGATCTTTACTTCTTTGGGCGCATATGCTTGAACACCTTGCATCTGAATGCCCTTCGATACGAATAAGTTGATCATTCTCCTTTCACATTCTTTTGGGAATGTCAAGATGAAAAAAGATTGTAAGAGTTTTTTTAATCGCGTATGTTGTGGTTGTGACTTCCTTTCCTCAAAAGAACATTGGTAGTTTTGACGTTCATAACTTATACTGAACCTTCTCTTTAATGGTTCTCTTCTTCCTCTCAGTAACACTATTATGTTGTAAGGAACCTGGTTTTCTCTTCTCATATCTTTTACCATGTCTTGCACAATTCTTCTCAAACTCATTGGAGGTATACTAGCTTCCATTTTCATTTGAAGATACTTCAACTTTCTATCTCCTGTGGCATCAAATTTTTGAAAGGTTTTAGCACCTCACTTTTTTTTCAGCATAAAGACCCAAGTTTTATGTATAACGATCATGGATAAAAGTAATAAAGTATTTGTTATCTTCCAAGCACACCATCTCCATGGGACCACACACGTCGGAGCAAACTATCTCCAACTTAGCCTCTCTCCTGGTGGACCTTTTATGAAAGAAAACTTAACGTTGCTTTCTAGCGACACAATAATCAAAAAGGGTTGAGAGAAACTATAGTCTTTGAAGGGATAAGTGATTTTCTAGCTAACAAATGTATCCCCAACTTCTTCGTGTGTCCCAATCTCTAATGCCACGAATCTGAAGAATTGTTCCCTTCAATAACATATAGTTCTCCATAACACACCTTCAAGTGTGTCTTATATATGGTGTAGCACAACCCACCACAAGCAACCGTCAATGTTCTCATTCTTAAACGCTTGTTGATATCCTTCTTTACGAAGCACATTTGCGGATGACAAATTAAGGCGCATGTCAAGAATGTGTCATACACCTTCTAAATTTGACGAGTCAACCGTACATATAATCAACAATTTTCAGCAATTACGTTTAATATTATCTAGTAAGCCAAGTAAGTAAACATACTAAACTCACATGCAATCTCAAACTTTTTCAATAGCATCAAAATCAAAACGCTTAATTGACTATAACTTTCATTTAAAAAAAAGATCTAGCGTCAGAATACCAGTAAGAGGAGATCACAAGACAAAGTGTTTTCCCACCACTTCTGCAAATCAAAACTTCATGTCTCATTGCCTCTTTACTGTGAAACTTCTATCATTATTGGAGTGTTGCCTCTTCATTGTCAGTCTTTCGTTTCTATCATTATCGAAGTGCTTCATGCAACATCGTGTGAATTGCAAAATGAAACAAAATTCAACCAACACGACATTGTCTAATGTCCTTCTAATTAAACGATGTTGTTTTTGAGTTTGCAATTAGATTTTTAAATGGAAGTTGACGACACGAGAGACATTGTTATATATAAAACCAAAACTTTAAGAGAATTGCTGATAATTTTTAAAAGTTAAGAGATAGTATACGTTAAAGAATTAAACCTACAAAGAGTCTAATATATTTAATCCTGAATAATTTATGGAATATCATGGAAATTTAATCTATATAAATTTAATAATTTTGAAAATCACAAGAAAACAAAATTCCAATGTATAACTAATAAATTATACAAAATTTTTATAAATAATATAGAAATAATTTCAATGACTATCATTTTGATGATTTTTAATGTTATTAAGGTTAATGTGATCTAAATTAATTATGAATATCAACAAATAATTTATGATATATAAGAATAATTTAAAGAATATTAATTGTAAATAATATTAATTTTGTAAATATTAACAAATAACTTTAATATTTACAAAATTAATCTTATTTAAATTATCAGTTTATATCATAAATTATTACTTATTTGAGTACAATAACAAATGATGAGAAAGGTAATTTAAGTAATACTAATTATAATGAACATAAAAACTCGGATTGTCAAGTATTCATATTGTTAAAAGAAACGAATTTCATATTACAACCTTAGTATTCGCGAAGAAATCTCAGCCCGGCCTTTAGTATAAGTTCTTGCCAGCTTCTCTATATTTGTAATCATAACGAACTTATTTCAAAAAGCAGTTGATTGACGTTGATAGAGAGAGGGAGAGGAGAGAATGTTGTTGATTAGTGATTTTTCGAGAAGAGATGAGGGGAATGGTGATTGCCCACCACCAACACCAACAGCCATCTTCCTCACGGGCATAACCCATTTCAAGAAGCTAACACCTTTCAACCACCGTCCAACCGTCGCCCGCCATCTCGTTTCCTTCGATTCGCTCCCGCACTCACATTATCACCCTTCTTATCCTTCCTAATACAATCAACGTTAGACTAGTTCCCTGGCATACTCAAGATCTTCCTTTGCTGTTTCCTTGTGCCTCGCGCTTTTTCTATTGAGATGTAACATTCTCGCCTTCGGTGATGCCGCCGATTACTTCACTAGGCCGATCAATGAAGGGTTTGAGGGTTTTGTAGCCGGAGAAGAAGGAGGTGGTACTCTTAACGATGCCCTTTACGGAGAAAAGAAAACTGAAGGTGATAATGGTGATCTGAGTGGTGGTGAAGCATTTGCAGAAATATAAGAGCCTTGTAAAACCAATATTAATGGTATTTTTCCTCCTCCCTACAACAACATAACAAATATGGTCTGCAAGCCGATTTGGAATTCATATATTTTGAGGGTGAGTCTTTTTGTTACGTGAAAATATGAGGTCTGTTAGCTTTAAAAAATGTTTCTAAATTTATGAGATAGATTAAAAACAAAGATGGGATGGATAGTTACCTTCTAATGGATCGTTCAACGACCTTGTGCAGTATCATAATTCATAAGGGAGAAGAGAATTTGGCGACATTCATACTATCTGCTGTGTACACCACAGGATGGGTAGGAATTGGGTTTTCAAAAGATGGAAGGATGGTTGGTTCTAGTGCGGTGGTGTGTTGGTTTAGCGAGCAAGGTCTTCCCAGAATCAAGCAATACTATGTTGAAGGTACTAGTCCCTCACAAGTCATTGTGGATTCTGGAGAACTGGACCTCACAAAAGAATCACCTGCAGCTGCACTTAGTGGGGCTACCATTTACATGGCTTTTCAAGTCAAGTTCCAACACCCGCTGAGAAAACACCCACTTCTGTTCGCTTGTGGAACCTCGTACCCGAATCACTATCACTTAACAAAACACGATGACAAGACTGTTCTAATGTTCGACTTCTCAGCAGGTATGCCCACTTTCTGCCTGTCGTTTCTATTATATATGAAATTTTTTTGAAAATACGATATATGAATTGTTATATACAATAAAAAGAAAAAAATTTGAGAGTTATTATGTTTTGGATTTTATCACATTTTATTATAAAAAAATGTTTTCACGCTTAATTTCATAAATCTTTTGGAAAAAACATTAAATACAGATTCTTTAAATCCGTCACCAAGACTGAAATTTCCTCGTAATCATGTATGCACTACTAAATCATTGTTTTCTTCGCGAGAATGCCGCATAGAATAAAAGGTAACGTTCCCCAGGTTCCGCGACTGCTGTGAACTTCAACCATGAAGAGATGAAAAGGACTCATGGTATATTGGCTGTTCTCGCATGGGGAGGACTACTCCCCGTTGGGGGCATTATAGCAAGATACATGAGGCATAAGGACCCTCTTTGGTACTATCTACACACAGGATTTCAAGTTACAGGATTTGTGGCCAGTCACGCAGCTGTAATTGTTGGACAGCAAGTGTGTGCCAAAATCAACTCTGACGTATCGTTTCATAGAAGGATTAGAATCTTTGTTCTTTATCTTAGTATTCTTCAGGTATGGCCACTATAACATATACGAATACACTGACTTCATAAGAGTTTAGCCTCATTGTGTCTGAAAAAGAACATGTTCAGGTATTGGTATTCTTTCTACGACCTAATAAGGATGCCAAGATTCGGAAGTACTGGAACATGTATCATGGCTGGTTTGGAAGGATTGCCCTCTTCTTTGGAGCTTGTAACGCTACGTGGGGAATACATATGGCGTCTGCAGGGCTTGTATGGAAGGCAATCTTTGCACTTCAAATGACTGTGATTTTGGTCATATTAGTTGTTCTAGAAATATTGTTGCGGATCAAAAGATTAGAGAACAGTAAACTAGAGCCAATTTTCCAATAGAATTCAACTCGATGGTCAATCAAATTTGGGATACACTTAAAAAGGAATAGGTTAATGGAGTTCTCCGGCCAGAGTTCACGATTGTAGAGTAGCCATACCAATACAGGTAGGTAAATGATTATTTTCTTGATGTTTTACCTTCTTTTTTATTTCTACCCCGAAGTTATTTATGTGAAAGATGTTTGAACTTTAGATAGGACTTGCACTGTAAGTCTGAAGTTCAAAAAAAAGGTCCTACTAATATAGCAAAATCGACTATAATGCCGTTTCCATTGTCTTGAAATAAAGAACAAGAAACTTCAATAATGTTATCAGTAGTGAATGACATTTTCTTATTGAAACACATAAGATTTTAACAAGCAACGAAAGAATATTAAACAAGTCCCTAATCTTAAAGGTACTGCGAAGCGCTAATTTGGTGGACCAGCGAAATTGTTAATAGAATGGATTTGGAGGCAGAAGTAAGAAAATAAAGGACGCAGAACACACACATAGAGAGGAGAACCCTAGCAAATCCCGTGCGATCTCCCCTCAAAACACAAAAATGGTGATTTTTATTAAAGATCTGAGTGACCTCCCATACAAGCATGACAAAGTTCAGTGACCACTTTGGAAGCAGAAACGAAAAAGCAGGAACTCAGAACACAGAAAGAGGAGGACCTTTGCGATCTCCCCTCTAAACACGAAAATGGTAATTTTTATTAAGAATCTGAGTGACCTCCCCCACAAGAATACCCAAGGTCCTACGCAAGGACTCGAAACAAATGAGCACTTCCTCATGGCGTCCTCAGCTGCCATTCCGTCCTGACCGATTGTTCTCAGGTTCCTAAAGAAATTTCAAAACAGAAAAGGAGGTTAAACTTAAAAGCCGCATGGAACTTCTTAAGTAACAAAAATAGAAAAAGAGAGATCTGAGCAGAACTGTTTAACTTTGATCAAATCTAGATCGCCAAGATTTTAAAGACAAATATCACCAAGATCGCATAGAGTCAAGATGAACTAGCAAAAATCTTAGCATTGCTCAAATATTAAGATGATTAATATGACATCCGTAAGATAAGCTACGTTTCACCTCAAACAAAGAACCGTTCAAGAAGAAGAAAGAAGAATCCAGACGTTTCCGAAATCTGATGACATTACGGGATCTAGTGTAGTCCCATACCAAAGATTACACCAAGAATGCTTCATTTTCTCTTCTTCTGCATCCGTCTGCACATCTTTCATTGTCGATGATTTGCTAGGCTGTCGGTTGCCGCATTCTTCTGTTCGCCGTACTCGGATTTCTCCGGCGGATCAAAGAAACGTCTATTAGGGTGCCAGACGTTCTTTGATCCCTAAGAACTCTTCGTCTCTATTTTTATCTGATCGCAAAGACTAAAGCGCAATCAAGTGAAACGAAAATTTAAGGTAGAAGTACCGTAGTAACCAAATATTCCCTCTCAAGAGGTGGATATATAGCGTTTCAGCGTGCAGTTTTTACGTTGTAGGTCCAGCGACCTCGTTTCGCGGCAGTTGCCATAGAGAAGATACGCTGTCGTTTGGACTCTCTCTTTTGACAATTTGCTTTTTTTTTTTTACTTCTACTCATTATTAAACAATAATTTATTACATTCATTAAGTTTTTATAATTAAAAATAACTCAATTTTTTTATAAATAATTTATCATATAAAAAGACATCATTTTAGTTTTATTTAACTGAATCGCTTAAATTTTAAAATTTTAAATTTTAAATATAAGAAAATTGATATTATCAAATAGAAAATAAAATTTTTATAAGTTCATAGTTAATTCAGGATTGATACATTTTTAAAAATTAATAATTAAATATAGAAAAAATTTTATAAATTTTAAATTTTATAATTAAATATGAAAAAATTATAACTTCGAAAATTTAGAGGATGAACTGAAAAGTGATTAAACCCTAAATAACATCGTTTAAGGAGGAAGAGGGTTTAAAGAATAGACGCAAAATAAATGTCAAAATAAGGTTAAGCTTAATACGTTTGGGCCTAATTACCAAATAAAATTCGATTTTGGGAAATTCGAACTATTTACAGCTCAAATACAATGAATGGATGAAGTCATCACTATAGGAAATGGCAAAGCCCGGAATACCAAAACTTTCTAAAACCATCGTCCAGCAGCGCTAGCATTAGCGAGAAATGACCAAAACCGTAACAGTGGTTAAAAAACCGTAATGCCCCAAAACTTGCAACTGTAACCCTGCAAATGATTCATAAACCACTGATCATACACGAGATACCAATTAACACAGAGTAGGCAGTAGCTTCCAACATCCCAGTACATTAACACTTAAACCTACACACTGCCAAGGACCACTTTGCATGAGCAGTAGAGCAAAAACGACAGGCAGGTATTATCAAAATGAAAAAGTTAGAGCCGTTAACAAGACATACACGACTAACAATAACACATCTGAAGTAATAAAAAACTATTGGTACAGTATAAAAATAAAATATTTTGAATCAAATTTTAGAAAAATTATAAATTATGAGTCAAAATAAACTAACTATGAATACAAATTTTAAATGATTTCACATTAGTTCTGATCTTAGATAATTATTTTAACAGAAATTTTGTGTAATTTTTTTATTTAAAAAAATATATGTTTTTTATAATTTTGATAGTTAGAGAGTTTTTTAAAAAGCAATCACGGGAAAATCTTGTGTTATTAAGCCTAACAGAAACAAATGATTAGATTTCTTTATTTTGATGAGTTGGTCTAGCTAATGCACACATCAAAACATTAAACTCCAAGAGAGAAACAAATGGCAGCAACACTAAATACCTAAGTAAAAGCATAATCTCTGTAGTACTAATCTTCCAGAGAGGAGCTTCCGCATTTTCTCTTGATTTTAATGTAGCAAAAGTAAAATTGATTTACTGCTATTCATGCTAAATGCTAAAGAGGTGTGGCAACAGTTAGCTAGAAGGCCTATTAACGGATGCACATTTCATAGAAACTCAAAATATCGGGTAAATGAGTAGGAGAGAAAAAGTTGATACTTGTTAGAACTGACCTCTTATTACTGTAGGACATGAGATTGAAAATCAGCAAGTGTCAGGATGGAGAACCATGTCTGTTCTGCTCATAGTACATCCCACAGCCCTCAATCGGATGATGGGTGGACTTGAAGAATCTAAGATTAAGTCGCACCAGCTGTGCAATCCTTACTTGAGGAAAAGTTGGTAGACTTTGGACTCTCGCTGCCTCTTACTACTCTGCTATATATGACCTTAAAGGATTGTGATCCATAGGGTCGACTAAGCAACCTGATGGGCATCCTCAGAGTCTGCTTTCGGTTTCGCCTCCCCCTTATCAAAATGCTGAAGGTTTTATCCCCCTCGATCTTTCTGTCCTCACTGTTGTCAGAATTTTCTTTTGGGCGTTCATTCTGATTAGGACCAGTCCCACATATTTCAGCCTCACAAAGATTGGAATGACCATTTTCTTTTGTATCTACCGACATGACTGCTGATTCACTATTCTTAGGTCCTTCTGACTTTGCAAGGCACAATTCTTTATTGCATTCACCTACGTTTTCAATGTCCAATGGAAGAACTGGAACCGGAGGCTGACCTTCAGAATTATCGTACTGCACTTTAGGCTCCAACACTGAATCAATGAGTGGCTCAACAACTGGTGGTGAAACAGAAAACTCCATTGCATGACAACCAGGCCAAACTGTGTTGGGAACAAGCTCAGGCACATTGTGGCTAATATTACACTGCCAAGAGAAATGATTGGGATGGTAAGCACTAGTGGTTACAGGGAAGGTACTCGTTGGCACTGCTTGAGTTTGACCATAAGGAGGGTACACAAAGGACAATGGCTGAACCATGTTTGGGGTTGGGGGTGGTGAGGGGTAGGAATGGTGAGGAGAAGGTATTGCATTAACAGTAGGCATTACAGTAGCAGGCCCTGGGTGAAGCGTCATGTTTACTTGCCAAGGAGCAACAACTTGAATAGGACCAGGACCAGAACGTAATGGGATGCTCATGGCTACCGGTGCAGGTCGTGCAATGGATGCTGAAGGGTTGAATGGGGCCGCAGAAGCAGACAATTTCTTATTTAGGTTTCCCCGACCATCAGTTGAATTTATGATTGATGGTTTGTCCTTGGAATCCTCCACACTTGGAAGCGGGAAGTTACAATTACCTTGGGGTTCAAACTCATAGGAGGAGTTACTCTCAGAAGATTCTTCTAGAGGAAGATCAATTGAACTAGGGAAGCTATCAACCAATGTGTTAGTCTGAGTATTTTCGTGAACTTCCATAACACCAGATGCAGGTTCTTGCACATTTTGTGGCACCAACAATGAATCATCTCCCACTGTGTCATTTGAGCGACGTTCTTCTTTCTCCTCAACAACAGAACTTTCACTTTCTAAGTTACCGGTGGAATCTACGGTAGAATTCTTGTCTTTGTCACTATGTGTTTCTTCCACAATGGATTCGGGATTTTCTTTTGCTTCCTCTGTCTCTTCTTTTTCCTTTCCAACATCCGTTTCCTGGTTATCAGGAATAGGAGTAAACTGTAACTTGGCAATTGTACCTGGAGGGGCTAGTGCTACTTCCTTGTAAGAAGGCGATTTTCCAAGACTAACTATCGTATTCTTTAATGCACCAACGTCATTCACTGCAGAAGCGTGGTTAGACTCTAGTGAAGGATCATACTTCTCAAGGCTGTTCAAAGGCTCTACTGTAGCAGTTTTACCAGATGCAGGAGCAGACTTGACCCGGTATATTACAGTTTTACCTATTCTCCGTCCGAATCTGGTATTGTGTGAGGGATGTGTTGCACTCTGCTCCGCATAATTTGTATGAGATAATGCTCGTTTCTTCACGAGGTGATACCTACTATTTTGATTAGTACTCTTGACAAAAGGGTAATCCGCATCAGTATCCATAACCCTTTTTGGGTAACTGTACACCCTACTAATGATCCCTCGCCACTGTTTTAAACGTCGCCCATGTGAGCGAGCTGATCTTAGCCTTTGAACCGATTGCCATCCATCCTCACCTTCAGCTTGTGATTCAGGTGAGTTATCATTGGCAATTATTTGTTTCTTCTCAGCAGTCCCTTCAACAGCAAGCTGTTTGACTTGAATCTTTACAGAGCTGGATTCCTGGCTATCCTCTACTATTTGTGATTCTCCTAAATCCTCTACAGGAGTCACTTTTGCAGTATCAGCTGAAGGTTGTCCGTTGACATCTAGTTCTGTTTTTCCCTTCACCTTTAACAAATACGAACTCTATTAGATATTGCAAAAAGATCGAACCGTTAATACATACATATTAAGCACAATGGAAGTTAACAAAGTTGGCTATCATTTCAAATTTGTCAAGAAAAACAACAGCCAGTGACAATCAATTTTCTTATGTTTTTCAACCTTGAAGAAAAATTTGCACTGTTCATTTACAAACTCCTCGTCTTAGAATCCTTTCCTCTTCTCTGAAGTTCCATTGAAACTTACCTAATTTTGAACGGGAAGGCACCTTGACAGTAGATTAGTAAGATACGCAAGGTTTTTCTTTCTTGGCAAGCAAAATGTACAAGATCTGGAAGCTTCTACTTTCTCGTCTCAAAAAACTTTTAAGGGTCTTAATGATTCCATACCATAATGCATGACCCATGGAATACAATAATCTAAAGAACCTAACATTTGACTGAAAGATACTTGGCATGGATATATCGCAAAATTATTGTGACCAAATGGCAACAACCAGATACCTTCAAAAATTGGCTTTTCCTCTTTACTGCTGCCTCTCGGCCCTTGCCATCATGGCTTGGATTTATATAGTCCAGCAAGTCCGATACACTGCACGATAGTAGAAAGCAAATTCGTAAGTGGCAAGATAATAATCTGTTGCTAAAGACCATGAATCATCAGCTAGATCTGTGGCAGACAATCTTTTCTATGGTGTGTACAATCAGATTAGTAATATTCAACTGAAAGAAATTGTCTTATGATGTTTATATTAGTGCTCTTGTTCATGCCTTTAACAATAAAAGCTAATGGTTGTTGCTTCTACACAGTTTTCCATCAGTTTGTAGGTCCAGCAATCCATAAATTAAATTGCATCAAACTTAACAAAAGCAAGTTGAGGTTGTTTCCTTGAGTTTAGCAACACAATACAATATATTCACAGAACATCAGTCTCCAATAGAATTATTTTTACGAAGGTGCATAACTGCATGGATAAAGCTATGTACACTCACCTTAGGTGGCCTTTGCTAGCAATTGATGCATCTGGCTTCCTAGTACCATTACGTGCAGCTTCTTGCTGTTCAAAAGCCTTTGACTCAAAATACTCAAGCCAGGCGGCAGCATCCTGCAGCATCCGGTTGAAAATTAGAGTTATATTGAGGGAAAAAAAAGACTGTAAAACCGTAGAATCTCAAATAACTGACAATTGCATTTTCCTGAAGACAAAAGGATCAAATCCACAATGATAGATATAAAGCTGAGATTTTGATCTGGTCTAGAATTTGAACATAATGAGTCAAATTATCAACGGCCTTGTGCTTTCATCATGACAGTTTGAGCCGCAAGCCAGAAATGTGAAAAAAATTATGATATATGTTTATAATAGCTACACCGATATTTCGTAATCACCGCTTGAAATGAGCTAACAATTAACTGTATCTTCTTATGTTAGGTAGACAAACTACCTGAGTACGCAGATCATCTGGACCCAGTTTTGCTCGTAGTATTTGCAAGGTTGTTTGTTCATGCTGGACACTCAACGGGTATGCTTCCATCAATGAGAGTGCAATTGCTATAGCATGGTAACTTGCTGCTGTCTGGCATTGTTATCATAAGAAAAGAATTTACTTCTCAATGTCAAAAAAGGAAACTCAAGTACAACGTGCAGAAAATGTAGAATTTTCAGGGTACACAAGCAGCTCAGCCAAGCACATGTTAAGCACACAATGGAATTTTCAGCAGTCATATATTTCTTGCAGTATAGTCTGTGTATGAAAGCATTAATCAAATTTGTAGGCGTGCCTGGAAAGCATTACTTAAATATTTTTCAAAGATATACTTGATATCACTGTTTCAGTCTTATATGTGTCCACCCTTCCCAACTTTTCAATCCTTGCATCGAAGAAATAGAAGAAACTACTCAGGCTATTTCATCACAAATGCTAAAAGCTCTGTTACATCGATAGGAGCAAATTTTATCCACTTGTGCTAGATTTCAGATATTGTGCTCCAAATTATTGCCTTCCAAAAGCATCTCCATTTAATATCTGAAGATCCTTGTTACTTGTTCAACCACAAACCGAATAGTAGAGGGATTATTCAACTATATTAAAATGAACAATCAATACAAGATGCAACCTGAATATGGTCTGGGCCAAGTAACTTTTGATTGCATTTTAGAGCTTTGTGCAGGTATCTGAGAGCAACGTGCACATTTCCTAGGCCTTCCTCCATCATAGCAACGTTGATATACGTTGCGGCAGTGTTAGGGTGTGATGGGCCACATGTGAGATGTAAAAGATATAGAGCACGTTTTACATACCTGATCAATCATGAAATAGGACTTTCACATACAGGAGTAAATGTAAGCAGAAAAATGAACGTCAATAAACAGATGCAACTACTTATATCGATCAAGGCCAATGGCAAAAACGAACGTCTTTGTGTTATGTAAGGGATTAGAAAGGAAAAAAGGTATAAAAAATTGCATAAAAGAGGTGCAGATGTGGCAACATTTATCATCCATGGCATCAGCAAAGAGTACGTCTGCATGCCATGCTAAGTATTGAAATGATAAATAAGTTATTGCTTCTGGGAAATTGAAGTCACAAACTCACATTTAAATTCTAGTTGAGTGCAAGATAAATGTCACAGCTGATTAAACCTAATCTAAAGAATCAACATTGAGTATTGTCAATCAAAACAATATCCATGAAGAAAAGATCGTACTTGAGAGCTAACTCAGTATGCTGTAGTCTGTAATAAAACACAGCAAGATCCCCATAACTTTTCATCGTATCTGGATGATCGAGTCCTAGTTCTCTCTCATTGATATCCAAGGCTTTCTGCTGATATATGGTAGCCTGTAATGACATGTAATTAGTAGTGGTATCTAAAAGCGAATCTTGAGGAAATGAATTTTTAGGCCATCTTGATGATGAAAATAGCGACAAAGACCTGATTGAAGTCTCCAGTGTGGTACAATACTACAGCAAGAAGACTGTAAGCTCCTGCAGTCATTCGATGGTAAGGACCACAAACTGCCACTAGCTTGGCAAGTGCCTGAAAACAACAGAGAAGTGCATTGAAACTCTTAAGATAAAACAGAAGAGGGTGAATTGAATGGCAGCGGGAAAACTTGTTAAACAGTTCGAGTGGCATAAACAGCAAAAATCTCATCATGAAAAATCCATGCCTATTATTCCGTAGTAGAGAAAACAACCGATTCTTGGAAGCTATATACCTTAGTACCATAGGTTACTGCATCTTCAAGTTTCCCTTTATCTAAGGCAGTTTTGGATGATTCAAGGAGTTGCCGTCCATCTGCAGAGGAGCATGCTGCTTGCTGCACAAATTTTAAAATTGCAGCTCAAAAATTTTGAGAAATTCTAGAACTTCTAAGATAGGAAATATGTAGGCTTCAACATGAAAACACCTTATGCACTGGGACCAGGCTGACCACATCTGATTTCTGAAATGGATGTGGTGAATTCATATCAAAATCCCGTGGTACCAACTCAATACCCACCTAGAAGAGTCGTAGCACAGCAAAAGAAAGATTAGGAATAAGTTGTCATGTTTTCCAAATTATATCAACTCAATCAGGATGAAGATCTCCAATTGTTTCCTAACGAGGTTGCTCTGTTCAGGAGAAAATGCAATCAGGGTGAAAAGGAGTTCATGACAGATGTGGGGTTGTGGCAACAAAAGTAATATGTGCTGGACCATTTACTACAAGTTAGTAAAACTAATCTTTGTGCACAAATCATGCTTGAGCACATAAGCATCAAGAACACAAATTGGCCTTCTTTTAGCAAGGACAATAAAAACTGTTTATTCATAATAAAAGAATTTGCCTTTAAAAATCCGCCATCAAACTGTCATTTACCTCTTGACAACCTCTCACGGAATGAAAATAAATACATCTACAAATTGTATTATATAACTGTCCATAATATAAAATACAACTGCTCATGCAAACTTTTCATAGAGGAAACAAGGCAGTTTGTAGAACTTCCTTGCTAATAATACCTTGTGGCACAGCCCACGAAGGATCGCATACTTCCTCACATCTATGAAGTTTGAGCTGCCAAGGTTCCATTCATATCGCTTCTTTAGAAAAATTTCCAGCCATCTCCATGTAAGAGAGTGAACATTGCTAGACCTGCTGTTTCTGCCTTCAGGAATCCCGAGCATCAAATTTAAAGCAGCAGCTACTGATACAGCCATTTTTTGATGGTCTGCAACAGCAGCAATCACAGCCTGAAGAACATGCTTAAAGGCTCTCACAATCATCTCATGGATACAGAGTGACTGTACATGTGACAACTTCTCAGAAAGCTTGACCTGATGCATAAACAAATATCAAACAGCAGATCCCACTTCACAATTACAATAAAAATTTATTTTATTTAGAGAAATCTATAGATGCAATTCAAAAAGTCTTCTGATGCCACCTCATGAAGAAACAGAATTCAGCAATAAAGACATGATGACATCATGGGCCACTAATAGAACTTTCAAAAGAATGAAAAGGGATAGTTTTAGATGCAGTTAAACATGCACCAATAGTCATTTACTTTGTAATATAAGTGTATGCAATACAAGTAAGGACTTGAAAAGCAAATGGGTAAACTATTTTCATTTGGCTATCTGAAGAGACCAAAACCAGATTCCTGGAAACCCTTCCAACAGCTCGCAAACACTAAAGTCTTAATAACCACCACTGTCCAAAAGGTGGCATCAATAAACTAAGGTCTTAGTTCGAAAAAGACTTGTCACCAATGTACCTAGGATTTAACCAAATAGATATTGTGGTAAAAAGTATAGGCATTGAGTATATTAGTTCCATAAAGATTGTTAGCAATGCACCTAGGCTCTGAAAGCAGAGGCATTGCACTAACAGTGAAAAACTTGCCTTGTGAATCAAACAGACATTGATGCCTTGCCTCAAGAGAACTAGCATACACTGCATTAAGGATGGTTGACAATTAAGTAACTATCTTTTTATGCTAATGTACTAGTATTTGGCGTACTTAAGGGTATTGAGGAAGAAATATTGTTCATATGACAGCAAATCAGTGAGCACAATAGACAATCATGTATAACCTTTTTAATAACAACAAAGTCTAAGAATGGGTGTACACCACCCTCTTAGATGACTCATGACTTCCGGAGAACTAATCAGCTTTACTGCTATAAGAAATGCTACATCTTTCTCAACCAAGTGACAAAAGATAAGAACTTTGTACATTTAATTTAAGAAGTAAAAGCCCAGATATCTTCAGTACATATTTCTAAAAGTCAAAACCCAAGATAAAAGCCAACAAGAAACTTACAACTTGTCCTAGAGAACGCATCATAAGACCTCTAGTATGCATAAAATCCGTCAAAGTTCTCCCATCGACCGGTGAAAGCTCCAATGAACCAAAATCTGCTACCTGCAGTTCCTTATCAATACAAAATTCCTGAGAATCTGCAAAATATTTACTGAGTGGGGAAAAGACTTACCAATTTTGGAAGAGCAACATCATTGTAATAGTCCTTGGACATGGCAACTAATTCTTGCAATGACTGTTCATTGCATGGTCTGTTAGCTAACACTAAAATACAAATTGAAAGCGGTAACTCAAAACTATCAAAAGTTCACCACCTTGCAATGAAGTCCAGTATCTGATTCTTTTAGACGAGCAAAGGAAGTGTCTGGCAACAATGTCTGCAATGTCAGCTCATTTGCATGAGCAGTCATTTCAAGCTGGGATTTAGTAGAGACTGATATATCATTTTCAGCCTCTGCAGTTACTGTGTCCAAGGTTGACCTAGTCTCAGAATGCAATTTTTTATTGTTTTCATCTAATCTTTTCTTGCTGCTCTTAAGGGACCTTAGAGTTGTCCCAAGGCCCTCAACCTTCATTTCCTTTTCTGGTGCAGGTTTCTTACCCATCTCCATGGATGGCTTTTTATCCTTCTCCGTATTTTTTTGATCTTGCAGATGCTGTATCCAACAGGCTCCTAGTTCCCATCTAATATAATTATCCTTCTCAGATTCCTCTTCTTCAAGCTTGGCAAGACTTTCTTCCAGCACTTTTTCTACAAAACCTTGGGCAGCAATAAGCTCTTCATGTCCAAAATTTTGATGAAGCATCTGTTTACTGGGTTCTGAATGTGTTGTCTCATGAAGTAGTAGTCTCAAACTACAAAGTGGAGAAAGTTAGACCTCTGCATATCAAGACAAGAAGACTAAAGAAAAATAGCTAGAAAATTAGCACTATGAAAAGATTGCATTTTCATTTCTACAAATAAAATTTTAAAAAATAGTTCAGGGAATTTTGATGGAAATTGAAACATTCTAAAGCATTGTTGAACGTGTTTTAAGTACTAGAAACCTTTTGGGTAAAAAACCCGCTTGTTAATTTCAAAAACTTCCAAGTGGAACCCATTGGTTTCACCTCAATCTTCCTTCATTAAAAGCAAACCATGAGTTAACCACATTGACTGCATGACACTCTCCTGGTAGAGAAATGAATGGAATAAAGATGAAGAACTTGCAAACTAATGACATAATGGTGATGGAGTTTAGAAATTCGAAAGAAATTGGGATCTTTATTTCGCATCGATGATAAACAAAACACCCATTTCCGAATAGAGCATAATAGTAAATATGGATCTACAATGAAGTAACAAATAGTGGTACAACCTGTTGATGTTAAGGGCATTGGCACCGCCATCAGGTTGCTCAAGTACAATGCTTTCAGCTGGAGGACTGACTTTCTTCTCTTCTCTGCCCTCAACTTTCACAATCGCAACGTAACCACAGTACCTTACACTAACAATACCAAGGGTGGCTATATCCTGCACATGAAGTGTAAAACAATCATCAACTAACCCACCAAGTTTGCAACTATAACACCGAAGGTTTCAATAACTCACGTGTGCAGCTGTATTTTCATCAGCAGTGATTCCTTTCAATAGGTTCCGTTCTACTAACTTCTTTTTATCAATTCCGATCGTTTCAATTCCATCGACTTTAGTATCCACTTTAAAACTTGCATTAGAAGCATCTTTCATGACCTTGATGTTCAAGTCTCCTACTCTCTCTGTATAAGGAAACCCACCATTTGCATACAAACACTGTAATTTCTCTTTTCTTAAATGTTGCACAGCTTTAATTGCTCTGAAAATAGCCATGTCAACAAATAGGCTATGAAGAAGGAAGGCTTTCCTGTCCCGTATCTGCCTCTCCTCCACAGTCTTGCAAGGCATGGATGCAAGGAACAGAAACTCATCAGCCCAAGGTATCAAATCACTTTGCCCATCTCTTCCAAGACCACCCCCATTACCTCTCCACATGTCATCCTCTACAGGAAGAGGAGGAAAAGATGAAGGTGACTGTGCAGCGAATGGTGGGATAAGCCATGTGTTTGCTCTAAATCCATAAGGAAGATTCCCAAACTGAAGAAGAAGATAGCAAAAAAGAATAAATCAGTTCTGATAGCCATAGATACGCTCTACAACAAGTTACCTCCTTAATTAGCACTATATTGCTGCCGCTTTCTCGATGCAGTCAAAGCAAATTCAAGAGAGTGTATCAGCACAACGATTGTGTACCTTATTTCGCTCCAGGAAAGCTTTCGTTAGGTCATCAAAAGCCTGAAACACACAAAAGAGAAAATCAGTTCCAATCAAAATAGTTGGCAGGTGGGAACGATGTGACTAAGATAATAAGGATAGACATTTGTTTATTCTAACGGTCTAAGCAACTAAAAGACTGTTTCCAGATAAAGCCAGCCTGAGGAAAAGCTTGCATATCTCCTTATGTATCATTACATACTTTGAGAGCCCACAACAGATGAACAGAGAAAATGATACCAAGACCTTTCAAGTAATATTTTTCGTGTTGGCGAACTTGTACGATTCAACAAAAGATGAAGATAATCAGAGTTAGGGTAGTATAATTTCCCCCATTAAACTCAAATAAGACGTCCAAATCAAGATAGAGTAGAGAAGTGAAACTAACTTTATCAAAGGCTCTACTAAGCTGCCGTAGTAAATCAACAAGATTGTGGCATAGAATCCGCTGTTTTCCAACGCTATAAAACCCCTTTCTACAAGCTTCAACCTGAACCAACTTCCCGTTGCAAAGTTTCACCTGGAAAATAAACCAAACTCATTATCAACAATTTCAAAACATAACAGAAAAACAAAAAAACAAAAAGCGTAAACGAACTATCGCCTTACGTCCAAAGAGAAAAGATGATCATCAGCAGTAATCTCATCAACTTGCCGTTTGATTGCCCTCCTAATAACTGGAGCATGAGTTGCATTAGAGATTATACGCTAAGGGAAGAAATGGAAAAAGAAAGATATCAAATCGTACATTGAATAGGAGGAGTAAGGTGGGAGAGAGAAAAGAACTCGTAAAAACTCCCAAGCTTAGGGCACGAATGGTCCATCTCTCCTTCTGCCTCCGTCGGTACATCTTTCGAAGACGGCTTCGTCGGAGACGATATCTTAGGGCTGGCTGTCGCTCCCGCCCAGGAGGCATTCACCGACTGCAATCTAGCCGTGGCTTTCTTGGCATTATTCTTATCTTCTCCAACCGCCGCATTCTTTCCGGCGTCGGACTTGGGCTTTTCCGACTGACCAAACCACGTCGTGCAGGCGACAATGTCCAAAAGCCGTCTAACGTGCGCCACCGCGAGCTCCTCATCGTAGTTCTCTAAAAGCAGGAAAGACGAGAGTGAATGAAAGAGGCGACAAGCAAAGGTGAACTGCGCTCGCCCATGTGAATACTTTTCATTTTAAGTTTTAACTTAACTATGCGCGATGGAAACGCATCGCGCATAGTTAACTAGTATCAACGTCTAGTTTTGGTTCCCGCCTTTGCTTGACCGAGAGAAGCAAACAAACGGTATGCGGTTGGTTAGTCCGTGATATAAGATAACGGCGTCGTTTATATGCAACTACCGTTATTTACTTGTTTGTGTAATTTAAAAAAAAAATCGGACTTATTTAAAATATCTCGTATTGACATGATAAGTTGTCAATATTAAAAATACCTCCTCCTCGTCGTCACACAATTAAAAATTTCGAAATAAAGTACGATACGAAAGATTTAATATTATGTAATTTTATTCTTATATAATAAAGAGGTTATTTTTAATAGACCACTAATTAAACTTAATAATATCTCTAAAATCTTTAAATCATGGACGTCGGAGTACGAACATAACATGAGTTCTAAATTTTATGTACCTTTTAGATTTTGGTAGGGGACAAATACATGTCCCACCAAACCTTGTCATTTGGAACGTAATACGAACACATGTTACATGTTAAAGAACTTGTAATATAGGTGATATCATATGTTTGAGTTTTAAAAAAAAGCATTATTTTTGTAAAATATAAAGGAAAGATTGCATACAATTGATAAAAATAACCCTTATTTTTAAAATGATTTTCTTATAATTTTTATACAAATATTAATTCACTTGTAATTAATTAACATTTGTATAAAATTGTAAGAAATGGAGTAAAATAACTATTAGACTTTGATTAATATAATTTTAACCCTTTATTTTATGTTCTTTTCATGTTGGAATAGTCAGGATTTAATACCTTCAACTAAGGTAAGCACGCAAGGCTTGAGCGCCAAAACATCCACCGTGTCCTTTAACCTTGGCCCTCGCACCTATTAAAAAACAAATATATATTTATATAAAAGATGTAATATTTTATATGCATATAAATCGTTTTTTAGAATTAAAATTACAAAAGATTAATAAAGCATGAGTCCAACTAAAAGTTACCAAACTTCTTAAAAAATAATTTTTTTTATTTTAATTTTGAATTTGTCATATGATAAAAATTGAGCGATAGTGACATTTTTTAAAATAGGATAAACGAAATATATTAAAAAAAAGATCAAACCTTTGGATATTCAAAGTTCATTTAAGTCTAGACATAACACATGGGCCTCCAATACCAACTGGAAAACGGGAATCACAGCACTTGCTTGGAAGTAGTACTCTACTTACCTCGTGGGACAAAGAAAAATTTGTCAAGTAGCAAGTTTCAGCGTTGACAGACAGAAGCCGACGAACATCTATTACCCTGTCAGTCGATATCCCCTGTTCCCAAATATTAATCATAGTTATTACAAGTTGAACCAATTCAAGAGAAGAGAATGCACTTACCACGAGAGTGACGGAACCCACACCTACCATGCAATGCAAGCAAGAAACAAAACCTCCAGTTCCTATCTAGTGTTTCAAGTTTTCTACATGGTATTAGATTAGTCCCAATTGCAGTCAATTTACTCTACTTATATAATCACCATCTACGTATTCCACGTATATGGAGAGCTTAAGTTGAAGTATTTTTCTATTGGAATTGGGAATCTGTGGAGTTGACAAGGAAGCTCTTGCCAACGTCAGAACATTGCACGTTCATTACTGTCGGATTCTTTATACATCATCAGTTGTACCATTTAGAAAAGAAGCACGGTCCTCACTTCACTGGAGGTTAGTACAAAACAACATTCAATATTAAGAAAGCTACCCTAACCAGAAATTCGGTGCTTCTGTTTGTTCTTTTTCTTTCTTCACTTGCTACCAAATTCCCAATCAGCCAATCCTTGACTAAAAACCAGTGTTTCGTTACTGATTGGCCATGACTATAAGAAATCAATTTTTTAAGTGCTCGGGCTAGGCCACAAGCAAAAACCAAATTCGCAATCTGCAAAGAATAACTTACCCATCACAAACAGAAGATACCTATAGGATTGTGTTTGGAAGAATACGTTCAAGTTAGACATGTATGAACAAATAGAAGTAGTATCACCAATATTTTAACTAGATGCCAATCCCATAAAACAATCTGCTAATAATTCCAAAGCGAGAAACACTTCTGTTCTGTGGGAGTACCATACCTTTAGAACCACAAGAGTTTCATCAGGAAGTTTTACTGTGATATCGGTAACAACTGGAAGAACTGCAACATCGAAACATTATTAAACGGGGCATTCAACTGACAAGTGATTACGAACATAGAAATAGAATATAAGAAGGAAGATAAAGATGATGATACCTTTCTCTTCTTTCTTCTTCTTATCTCCTTTTGCCTTGCCACGACTGTTCCTTGGTGCCATTTTCGAATTGAACTAGCTGTACGTCTTCAAGTTACCTATTTCATTAAAGAAGAATTGTTTTAGAGAAAAAGAAAAAACAAATCCCAAGAAGCTACCGGAAACAGAATTAGCTGGAAGTTACTGGTTAGAATTGTAACTAAAGATTTCCAGTCCATAACTTGAATAATTCCATTCTAAAAAATGTCATAAAGCATTTGAAAGCAAAAGATGATAAAGCAAACTATATAAGAAAGCTTTCAGAACAAGGACTTCCATTAACAGCATGTTGATAGTTAGAGCTTAAGAAACAATCATTACCCAGATATATAGCAGAAAGTCCAGAACTCGAAGAATTCTGGAGCTTCAATATCGAAGAATATAGATAGAGAGTGTGAGAAAGAGATTGAACAGAGTCTTCAATGCAATAGTAAAGCTGAGGACAAACGAAACTGGGCAAACAACTCAGAGCTGAAACCAAGCTATATAGTCAGCGGAGAACCGCAAACAGAGATTAAAAGGGTAGCTAAAAACAGCGAGCGAAGGGACTTGAGAAATGGGACAACGATGAAGAGGGCATAAACCATTAAAGAGGTAACGAAGGGAATGGTAAGGAAGCGAGATTGAGACGCAGAGAAAAGGGAGGAGAAGGAGATATAGAGAAGGGTATGATAAGGAAGGAAGGGCGGAGATTTAACGGTCAGATGATAAAATGGCATTTTATGGAAGTTTCTGGGTTGTTAAAGTAATTACAACTTGGATATTTTTTAAAAAAGATTAATGGAAAATAAAAAAAATACGGAATATATTGGCAATTAGGGGAAGGAAAGGAACTGATTGTGGAGTGCAAGAGTTGCTTATTTATTTACAAAATAAAAATTATTTATAATTTTGTAATTATAAGTTCATATTTTCGAATATCGAAAACAATATTTTATAAAAATTATAAAAAAAGATTACGTACATTAAAATATTCCCGACTTTTGCACAATAATTAGAGAATTTTCTCGTTAGAAAGAATTTGTGGTATGGACTTAGGCAGCCAAATTTGTTGTTATTTAACAGAAGAATACAAAAAGATTAAATTGGATGGATTAATAGATGTTGAGTTGTAAGACTTAAATTTCACACGGCTCCTACAATAGAAAATGACTAATTTCTTTTTTTCTCTAATTATTAAATTTTGCTACATTAAACTTTTTTATATATTCAAATTTAAAGTTTAAGAGGGCTACGTCTTTTGTAGATGCCAACGGGTTGGATCGTTTTATGTAGACGATTCAAAATCAATCTAAATATAATTTATGTCAATTTCAATAATATATTTAATGTCAGTTTGGAGTTTGGATGAAATTTTGGAAATTTAATAATTATCTTACTTACTACAAAAAAAATTTTTAAAAATGGGTATTTTGTTGTAAAATAAAAAATCACTTCTTTAATAAATATAACATTTTTAGCAGTCAAAATATAATTTTTTAAGAAGCTCAAATTTGAAGCTTTAAAAAAAAACTTCTTAAATAACTTTTTCGGGTAGACTTTTCAGATCAATTAATGAATCTATTTATAGTCCTTTTTGCCCTTATATTTTATACATAATTTTCACAATACCCACAAAATCATCTTCACTTTTATCTTACAAACTCATATTCGCTATTACAATAAAATACATAATGTATTATGTATTTAACTATTTACTCAACTTGAATATTTATTTTAAAATTTATATAATATTATTTAACTTTTTATATGTTTTAATATTTATTTTTATATTATTTTTATTTATGTTATAATGTATATAAAATATTTGGTTAGATATATTTTCATTTATGTTTCGTGCGGTTTAAAATTATATAATAATTAATATATTTATACTTTTCATATTATTTAATATACTTTAAATAATATTTATATGCATAAATAATTTTTATTACAAAATAAAATATAATAAAAATTAAAAATATTTTTTATTTTTATATTTTCAAACAGTCTATTATATAATTATCATTCAAAATAATTCTTTTTTAAATACAAAATACTTTACTAATAAAATTTTACTAATATAAGTCCATCAAAACAAACAGATTAAAATGTATTTATTCATATCTAATGTATCATCCAAGCTAGTGTCTTG
>JAOTAX010000004.1:3837146-3850227 GCA_025629825.1 Erythroxylum guanchezii | reverse complement strand
GTAGATGCCAACGGGTTGGATCGTTTTATGTAGACGATTCGAAATCAATCTAAATATAATTTATGTCAATTTCAATAACATATTTAATGTCAGTTTGGATGAACTTTGGAAAATTAATAATTATCTTTCTTACTACAAAAGTTTTTTAAAAAAATGGGTATTTTGTTGTAAAATAAAAAATTACTTCTTTAATAAATATGATGTTTTTGGCAGTCAAAATATAATTTTAAATAACTTTTTCGGGTAGACTTTTCAGATCAATTAATGAACCTATTTATAATCCTTTTTGCCCTTATATTTTATACATAATTCTCACAATACCCACAAAATCATCTTCACTTTTATCTTACAAACTCATCTTCTCTATTACAATAAAATATATAATGTATTATGTATATAACTATTTACTCAACTTGAATATTTATTTTGAGATTTATATAATATTATTTAACTTTTTATATGTTTTAATATTTATTTTAATATTATTTTTATTTATATTATAATGCATATAAAATATTTGGTTAGATATATTTTCATTTATATTTCATACGGTTTAAAATTATATAATAATTAATATATTTATACTTTTTATATTGTTTAATATACTTTAAATAATTTTTATATGCATAAATAATTTTTATTACAAAATAAAATATAATAAAAATTAAAAATATTTTTTATTTTTATATTTCCAAAGCAGTCTATTATATTACTATCATTCAAAATAATTCTTTTTTAAATGTAAAAACTTTACTAATATAAGTCCATCAAAACAAACAGATTAAAATGTGTTTATTCATATCTAATGTATCATCCAAGCTAGTGTCTTGCTCTCCTTCGTCCGGAGTCCTGCTTTGAGTCAAAAACGTTGGTCATTTTAGGTCCAAACTTGAATGGAAGGCATAAAGCGTCAACCACTGTTTATAATCTATCTGACGTTACCACATAAGCCTTGCCTCTTTAGTCGAACGCCATGTGGTATAGATCTCTCATTCAAGTCGATGTCAGCATTTTAATGGTTTTACTAATGATACAACTATTTTGCATATCTTTTGTCCCGATTCCACGAGAAAAACGAATTTCCCGTTTTACATTTGAAGAACTTCCTCCTAATAGTAGAAAATTACATTTGTTACTTTTCGAACACGCGACTCTAAATAAAATTTAAAATATATATAGTAATTTGTTAACCACATATTTTTTAATAAAATATTTGACAAGATGATAGGTTCAATTTAGTTATAAATAAAATGATCTTTCTTAACAAAATACAACAGTCTCGTATAAAAAAAAGATATAAAAAATAAAATTTATGTAATATTAAGATATTTTATTTTTATCAAATATAACGCCCTTACTTATATACGTAAAAATAAGAATGAATACCAGGTAAAGCAGCTTAAGGCTGCGCTTGGTGAACAACAAATCAGCTAAAAATTAGTTGATTTATGTCTTTAAGTTGTTTGACTATTTCAAACAGTTGAAAGTTTTGCTTAGTAAGAAGGTGAATAGTTAGCTGATTTATATCAAACGCCGAATTTAGAAAAGCTGCACAATAGCAACATTTTAACTAACTTTTTCATCTTTAGCTAAATATGTAAAAGTGAAAAATTAATTTTACCCTCCTAAATAAACAAAGCTATACATTAATTAATTTTTGCAAGACAATTTATGCCTAATTACAATTATATTTTATGTTTTGATGTATCATCATCATCATTATTATTATTATTATTATTATTGTTGTTGTTGTTGTTGTTGTTATCATTATCATTATCATTATTATATGTTCTATGTTTTTTATTAGAGTTATAAACTTAATTTTTGTAGAATTAAATATTTAAAATCTAAATTTCTAGAAGAATATTCAACTAAATACTAAGATATATAATATCATACCTTTATAATTTTTTTTTAAATTTATGTCTTCATAAGTCATTTTACACATAAACAACTAATACAAAATAGTTAATTTTACTAAACATCTATAATAAACAGCTAATATAATCTGCTAGTCAAATCAGTTATCAACTAATAGTTAATGCAATCAGTCGATTATCAAACAGGGCCTAAATCTCAATCAAATTAAATTATTTTAAAATAATACTTATTTTAGATAATTAATTAAAATAATTTTATTTTTATCTTTAAAATTTCAAATATAAAAATTAGAGTAAAATTTAAATTATTAAATTAAAATAATGTCATTTTAGTGAGAATAGGTGATCTTTTGATTACAAAAGAGTAACATTATTAATACTTTATAAGGAAACTAAAGTTTCCGATAAAAGTAACCTTATTAATTACTTCGACTTCTTAAATTCAACTTTAAAATGGATTAATTTGCATTTAATCAATTAATTTCAAATCAAATAAGCCTAATTCAAAATTAAGATTTGTATGTACTTGCAGTACGCTTCAGTTGAACTTGATAAGTTGTTCCTGAAGAGCCCTCGAAATCATCGGAGACGTACATGCACTTGATGTTAAAAGAAAGGACCAAGTTGGAAGAAAGTTCGTTGTTTAACAAAGCTTTATTTCTTTGGGTTCATCATTGGCTTGAGTGAAAAAAAAGTTGCATACGAGGAGCGTAATGATCGGTCCATCGTTGCATCGGTCACGATTGGTATCATCCCTCCCTCCAAGCAAAGATGGTTGGTGCAGGCGTCTGACTTTCCATTATATTTTCACAAATCCCGGAGACAGACCGCCACTAATATGTACCTCTTTTAAATCTTAAATTATTGCCTTGTTTCATTATAATATGTCAGGACTCGTAATTTGGGGTTTGACGTCATTGCTAACTAAACTAACTACCAACCCAATATTGTTCTTGTTCTTCCAGTTTTCCTGTTTGGTAATTTGTTTACACCCGGGACACTCACTCGTAGAATTCAGAATTGGGTTCTTTTTTTCCTGATTGAATATCAACTGCAGACATATGAAATCGATGAATGAGTTATTGTAAAACAACGTAAGAGCTATTTTTTTTTCAAGTTCTGGAATTGAATATACTTTCTTATTACCTTGTGCTTCTTCTATTTGCCACTGATTCACCATGAACATACCAGAATGGGGCGGCAATAATTTGTTTAGACTATACAGGGGCAAGCACTTTCACATTATTATAGGCTTACTTTTAGAACACACGAGAATTATAAGACACCTTTTCCATCGTAATCAAGGAGCTATTGTTTAAAATTTTCTACACTAAATGTAATACAGGTGTTGTTTATTAGTTACTCAGTTTATGTTTCCGTTGGTCGAAATTGTAAAAAATCTTTAAGAAGATTGGTCAAAAACACACCAATCAAATCGCTTTCCTTTTGTGGCCCAGAAGCCAATCAAAGTGTCCCAAACGCTAAGCCAAACACGAAGATGTGAGCTTTCAGATATGGGAGTGTAGCATTTCATGATCCTGATTGAGAACAACCGCACTGATTCTTGTCTGTGGTTACGTTCATTACATCTTCTGCAAAAACCCCTTTTTTTCCATCACCATCATCAATTCTTTTCCAGTCAAAACGGAAGCACTTCAAACTTTTCAACTCGTATTAAAGGTCAACGATGCTCCCTGGAGAAAATGATCAATCCCAGGAATCAAGAAACCTGAATTTCATAATGGAAAGTGGTTTCAGCATTAATAACTTGTCAACAACGGAACGACCTTAAAAAGGAATAAAGAGAAGGTATTTCCCGTGAAAAACACAGCCCCAAAAGAAGAGAAATATGTCAGTACGAGCCTTGGAGTATCGATTTCTTAAAATCTAAAGTTTGGAAACCATCTTCTTTACCAAAGGCTCGGAACAATTTACGACCTATGGTCAACATGGGAACATGAAAGTAGGCCTTGAAATGCACGTAACAACAAATTGCAATGGAAATTACATGGCGTTAACGCATCTGAAGAAATGTGAAAGCTGACCATCCAAAACCACGTGCATCTCAAGTCAACAGGTTTACTATACTAATTGACAAGTGTACCAGAATTTGATGGACAATCACTAAGATTATAATGGCAAACATTTGAGATAATTTTCAAGCACCATCTTCCCACCAGCTCATCTCCTTGAGAAATTAACAGTTATCAGAAACAAGACGTTGATAAACTTCATATTATACCCCATTAAACTTAAGAAACCATCTTGTTGACAATTTCAAATGGTTCCAATTGCTTTCTTCTGTTTAAAACTGTATAAGAAATGAACCATGGAGAAGCAGCAACTCCACATTAAGATTATGAATCTCTGAAAAAGGAGAAAAAGTATCATACATATAATTAAGGCATCCATGTCTCTAAGTCCTCGCGTGCAGGCTTTCGCGTCTCAAGACAAATGGTCTTTTCATGGTACGATTGACAATCTGATAGAAAACTAAAGGAGACTGCTATTACAAGAGAAATACAAGATTCTCTTACCAACCCACTAACGCCTATTGAAGCATTTCAGAAAACAAACAGCGTAATCTCAATGCTCCGGTATATAAATCAAACAGTCAGATGCAACTTTATGAAACTTTATCCCCTTACTCTTCCTTAACAGCACTCAACAATTTGACTGCATATTGAAATTTGCAAAAATTCAGCAGCTGAGATACATCCGATGACGTATCGTTGATGAGATCCCAAGAGTGCACGCAAGTTCAGTTTCAGTCTAAAAACAAGGTTTCTCAAAATGCATCCTCATTCTAGGATTTTAGAAAGACAACAATAATGCCACTAGGATACTCATCATGCCATTAAAAAAAAAAGTTCTTTCCAAGTAAACTGGGAAAACATTAAATCACATGGGAAACACCAAAAAGCTTACAATGTCTACGCCACCAAAATCTACCATAATGAGAAATTATATGTATTAAGTTTTGCATTATGCATCACAAGTTCGTAAACATAGAACCAGAAGGACCCCTTTCTTAAGAAAACATCTTTTCAACTGCCGTATCATATCCTTGTATTAATGGGTTAATGCCCCCAGGATAGAACATTCAAATACTCCATTTTAAGTATCGGATGATTGAAAAGTTACTTGAAGATCAAAGAGAAAACAAAGTAAACAGTAGATGGATCAGCAACCAAGTTGGATCAATGAAGAAGCCTGGTGGCAGCAAAAGAATGCTAAACGGTAAGGTGACACTACGAGTATACTTTAGGGAGAAGTCTAGACTAGCAGTCAATACTAGAATGCAGCCCACGCCTTTTATTTCAACCCCATTACCAATGCTCGAAGCTTGAGCATGGCATCTTTGTTGTAGGAGAGTTTGCGACAGTGGCAATGCCATGACTCAAACAAAGCACAGGGGTCCTCTCCCTTCTCACCCTACTTTAAACATCCATTACTGCTCACCATTACCTTCCTGCTCAGACCTTTTACTTTATACCATCATTTCCATCCCAGGTATAAGCAAAATTAAAAACCGTAAAAAGAACAAAATAAGCAGCTAAATTAATACCAGGTGGAGAAAACATAATGTATTTAGCATGAGAAAACCTAATAGACACAAAAGCTGACGACGGCGGTCGAAAACTTATATCGGCTGTAGCTATTCGATAATTGCAGTTGCGGAGGCGGGCTTAGATGTGATCGAACACTTGACGAGGATTCTAGGGTTTTGATATTGGGCTTCGATAGAGCAGACTCGAAGTTAAGAGACAAAGGCAATTCGGGTTTTTAGGATTCATTTGGGCCTTGTTGGAAAACACGCAACAACGTTGGCGTTAATAATGGTAAAATCGGTACACCTCTAAGGTCTGCGTCAAGCGCCCGAACTAACTACAGTAGTGGGCTAACCAAGATCTCGTAATCTTCATCCATGCTACAAGTAGCCTTGGCCAAGAAATCAGCACAGAAGTTACCTTCCTTCCTTGAAAGTGTGATGAAGTAAACAGTCTCACGGTCTACCAAGCAACTCTCTAATGTCTTGGATCAAACTACAAAGGGGATGTACGGCTACATCTGCTCAAGAGATAAGATCAATCACCACTTTAGCATCCAACTCGCATTCCATTGCCTTGAACCGTTTCCTCCATGCAAGGCACAGTCCAAAACGTACAGCCTCTAGTTATGCGACAGTGTTCGTACACATCCCTAAGTGGAGTTTGAAACCGATAATCCAAGAACTAATAGTTGACAGCCCCCCCGCCCCCGCAACTCCAGGATTCCCTTGTGATGAACCATCCGGATTGAGCTTGACAAATCCTTCCCTTGGCGGATTCTAGCACACAGAGAAAGTTGGTGCCATCGCCTTCATTCCCTTTTGAGTACATGCGGTCCACACTCCATGTTTACCTCCTCATTGCATAAACAGAAACTACAACGACCTGTCCTGAGAAGAATAAGAATCAGAATTGGGATGGAATACTTTTCCTTCGTTGATGTTTACAGTGTTAAATACAATACGGAGAATAAGAAATAGGAGGTAAAATCGGCTAATTCATGGTAACAGAATATATCCTATCTACAATCAAGATATCATCACATGTCAAATAATAATTTCCTAATACTCCCCCTCAAGTTGAAGAGTGTATGTCAATCATGCCCAACTTGCTTCTCAGAAAATCAAACTGCTCTCTGCCCAATACTTTGGTGAAAATATCTGCTAACTGCAATTTAGTTTAAACATAGCATGGTTTGATGACCCCAGCTTGTAGCTTCTCCCGGACTATATGACAGTCTATTTCAATATGCTTCGTACGCTCACGGAAAACTGGACTGGCTGCTATATAAAGCGCTGCCTGATTATCGCAATACAACAATGTTGGTTCTGATAGTGGAACTTTCAAGTCTCGAAGAATGTACCTCAGCCAGGTTAACTCTAAACAAGTATTTGCCATAGCTCGATACTCGGCCTCTGCTGATGATCTAGACACATTAGTCTGCTTTTTAGACTTCCAAGAAATGACTGAAGTTCCCAGAAAGATGCAGAATCCGGAAACAGAGCGTCTAGTAGTGCGACAACCACCCCAATCAGAGTCACAATATGCCCGCAAATCCAAGTTATTTTCGAATGGCAGCAGAAGTCCTTGACTCGGAGTGCCTTTGATGTACCTCAGAACCCGAAGGGCTGCTTCCCAGTGTGGTTTTCTCGGTTCATGCATAAATTGGCTGAGCATACGAACAGAATATACTATGTCAGGCCTGGTAACAATTAAGTATATCAATTTGCCAATCAACCATCTGTATTTGCTCGGATCATGTAATATCTCTCCTTCTGTAAGAGAGAGTTTCAAGTTTTGCTCAATTGGGAATTTTTCTGGGCGTGCTCCCGTGAGACCTGCATCTTGAAGAATGTCTAAAGCATACTTCCTCTGAGACATAAAAATTTCATTTCTGGATCGAGAAAATTCTATCCCCAGGAAATACTTCAAATTCCCTAAATTTTTGATAAGGAATTTCTTGAGCAAACAAGTTTTGAGGAGCTGAATTTCATTAAGATCATTCCCTGTCAACAGAATATCATCAACATAGATGAGAATTGCAATGAACGAAGTACCTTGACTCTTAGTGAATAAAGAGTAATCGGCCTTTGACTGAGTGTAGCCTGCGGTTTGTATAGTGGCAGAGAATGTGGAAAACCAATTGTGAGATGCCTGTTTCAAACCATAAATAGATTTATATAGCCGATATACTGTATTCTCCCCCTGTTGGCGAAGTCGGGGTGGCAGAGACATATAAACTTCTTCGTCCAAATCGCCGTGTAAAAAAGCATTTTGGACATTCAACTGATGAGTGAACCATTTTCTGGTAGCAGCAACAGTGAGTAAGCATCGAAGTGTAGTGAGCTTCGCTGTAGGAGAAAACGTCTCCTTGTAGTCGATGCCTTCAACCTAAGTGTACCCCTTCGCTACCAAACGAGCCTTATAACGCTCGACTGAGCCATCATAGTTATACTTGATCTTATAGACCCAGCAACAGCCAATAGGTTTATGCCCAGGCGGTAGTGGAACAAGGGACCAGGTGTGATTACGTTCAAAGCTGCTATCTCAGAATTCATGGCTTGCTGCCATAAAGGATCCGCAGCGGCCTCATCATAAGACTTAGGTTCTGTCTGAGCTGTAAGAAGAGCTAGAAAGGCATGTTGAGCAGGAGAAAACCGAGATAATGAAATGTAATGTCTAAGAGGATACCTTGTGCCGGTGCGTTGACTTGAGCTATAGGTCAAATGATTCGCGGCAGAGGACATCTCGTAGTCACTGTGCCAAGCGGGAGGCTGCCGGACACGATCAGAACGTCGTAATGGGACGTGTGGATCGGAAGGGGAATCGATAGAGGAGGGTGACGATACGGGGAAAGGGGGCAGGTAACGGGAGTGGAGATGGAGTCGGTATAACGGGGCTGGAAGTCGCAGGTGATGCTGGAGAAGGGACGGAGGGCGACGCGGAAGGCGAGGAAGGTGGAGGTGGCGAATCAGGGGGAATAGAGGCCGAATGAGGCGGATGTACGGGTGATGGAGGAGATGGATCAGAGAGATGAAAAAATGGGTTATGGGTTGTTGGAGGTGGCACTGGAGTTTGTGAAGCCGAGAAAAAAGGAAAATCGTCTTCACAAAATTTGACATCGCGATTGATAAAGAATTTGTTAGATTGTATGTTATACAACTTGTAACCTTTGCGACCAATGGGATATCCCATGAAAACACAAGTGAGTGCTCGAGGTTTAAATTTTTTTTTATGATGAACTACAGTTGCATAACACTTACAACCAAAAACCCTGAGTTGTTCAAATGAAGGAGGCCGTTTGTAGAGTGCTTCAAACGGTGTCTTGTTGGATAAGAGTGGTAAGGGTGTTCTATTTATAAGATAAACAGCAGTTAAAATGCATTCCCCCCAAAATTTAAGTGGTACCTGCGACTGGAAGAAGAGTGATTTAGCCACATTTAAGATATGGCGATGCTTGCATTCTATAACTCTGTTCTGCTGCGGAGTATAGACGCATGTGCGCTGAAATTCAATGCCACAAGAGGTACAAAATGGCTGCAAAGATAAGAATTCAGTCCCATTATCCAACCGTATTATCTTGACAGTAGTATGGAATTGAGTCTGAACAAATTTAACAAAGTTCATTAACAAATGTTGTACTTCTAATTTGTGTTGCATAAGAAAAACCCATGTACACCGAGTAAAGTCATCAACTATAGTGAGAAAAAAACGCAAACTAGAATGTGTAGGAATTTTATGAGGTCCCCAAACATCACAATGTAAAAGATCAAAGGCAGAATGCGTTGTTATTGAACTTTTTGGAAAAGATAACCTAGTTTGTTTTGCCAATGGGCAAATACTACAGTCATGAGAAGAACTGACATTATTAAGATGCAATTGATCAACGAATAATTTAAAGCGAGAAGGAGAAGGATGTCCGAGGCGTAAATGCCACAAATTAGATGATTGGGACACTTGGTGAGCGGCCGGTTTGGTTGGCGATGGAGAAATATGGTATAGACCTCCGAGTTGTCTACCCGAGCCAATCATCTTCCCCGTAGCTAAGTCCAGCAAAACATAAGAATCAGGATAAAAAGTTACACAACATTTCAAGCCACTGGTAAGTTTGCTGATGGACATCAAGTTCAAGTTAAATGAGGGCACACATAAAACATTGTCCAATTTGAGGTCATGGCAGTGCTGGTATGCGACACATGTGATGTCGCCCCATTAGATAAATTCACTGTGGGAATAATTGCAGCCTGTGATTAGGTCAAAGCAGAAGCTTCGGATATTATATGGTCCGTAACGCCACTATCAAGAATCCATGAATTAATACGGGCAGAATTAATAGATACTTTAGATGCCGGAAACAAACCTGCAGCATTTATGTAACTATCAGATTTACCAGAGGGGCAATTTAGCGCGGATATGGCTTGCGCTATCTGTTGCAATTGCTTAGGAGAAAAGCTCGGAATTGAATTGGATGGGTGTCCATCCGTGTCCTGCTGAGAGGCGTCGGCCATATTAGCAGACGATTGATTGCCACGGACGCTACGCTGATTATCCTGCGCGGCTTTTCCAGATCCATTTTTCAGGCGACATCGATCCTCCGTATGTCCTCTTTTATTACAAAATTTGCAATGATATTTAAGAGTTCGACACTCATCAATTGTATGACCAGACTTATTACAATGTTTACAGGATTTGTCCTTGGTGGATTTTGAATATGCTGCCTTCTTCTGTACCGCTGCAGCAATTGAGAAATTTTCGGTGGGCTCCGAAGTCACTTGGCGCTGTATCTCTTCTTGCGCAAGCAGTGAATAAGCTTGTCACACATTGGGCAATGGAGTCATCATCAATATGTTGGATCTCACCGTTTTATATGATTCGTTGAGACCCATGAGCAACTGCATCAACTTGTCTTCTTCCCGTTGATCAACATGTATTTGACGTTGAATACAAGTGAATGGCACGCGATATGCCTCTAACTCATCCTAGAGGGCCTTGAGTTTGGTGAAGTATGCCGACAGGGTCATGGTTCCCTACGACATCATGGCTATCGACTTTTGGATCTGGAAAATTGTCGGGGCATTCTTCTGTGAGAATTGATTGCGGAGATCAACCCATACATGATGAGCCGTCTTGGCGTGAATAATACCTTCGGCGATGTCTGCTTCAACCGAATGGGTTAACCAAGACAGTATCATACTGTTACACTGGTTCCATAGTTCAAATTCTTCTGGATTTGCATCTTGAGATGGTTCTTCTATCGTGTCATTAATGAAGCCAATCTTCTTTTTGGCAATAAGGGCATACATAACCGATTTGCTCCAGGACTGGTAATTTGTCCCATTTAATTTGATTGGAACAAGTGAATGCCCTGGTTAATCGGAGTGGTGAATGTAATAAGGATGCGACGGATCGACATCCGAGGCTTTGAAGTCGGATTTGGATGAGTCCGACATGTCAAAATGATGAAGAAGGGTGGCGGAAGTTTTGATATTCAAGAGCGGATCGGTGCTCTGATACCATGAGAAGAATAAGAATCAGAATTGGGATGGAATACTTTTCCTTCATTGATGTTTACAGTGTTAAATACAATATAGAGAATCAACCAACTCCTAAGAAATAGGAGGTAAAATGGGCTAATTCATGGTAACAGAATATATCCTATCTACAATCAAGATATCATCACATGTCAAATAATAATTTTCTAATATGTCCAAAGCCTCCACGTTGCTACCATAAAGATCACTGCCAGTCCACTCCATCTACTGACGTTAGAGAATTATCATGCAAATTTGTGTCAATCCATTGCTCCAGTTCTTACGTGAAAAAAATCACCCCAAAGTAGCTGCGGTACTAAGCATTTCCAAGCCTCCTTCAATCTGGAGCAATCTCTGGATAGATGTAAAGTAGTTTAATCGTCAGCACCACATATTACACAAGTGTTATCCACACACAAGCCCCATTTACATCGTAGGTTGTTTGTGGTCAGTCGATTTCTGCTAACCAATCAGAGAAAGTGAATCCATCGCGATGGTCCCGGAAGTTTCCAGAGCCACCCCGTGCTATTATGAAATTGCTTGCCTTCATACTGATAGATATATGCTATTAACCAAGCAAAAGTAACAGTATAGTCTTCGGATGTTTTTCTTTGAACAATTATTTAATTGTATTCAATTGGAGATTTGCATAATATGAATTTGTGTTAGTACATTTTGTATGTACTATTATTGAGGATATTAGAAATAAGATTTATGTTCTTAATCTTGATTTAGTTAATATGAGCAAATATACATTGTCTTGTGCTTTAATTCATTAAAGAGTGAGTTTTAATTATCGGGACAATAATACTCGGTGAATTGAGCAAAAGCAATTTGTTTTTGTGAAATATTAATTAATGATGGAATCCATGTCTTGGTGTAGAGAATGATGATGCACTTTAAGTAAGCTTATAAGGTTTCATTGTGTAAACCTTGCAGGTGGATTTTTAATCCGACACATGAAATAAGTTGAGCGACAATCTTAAAGATTACAATTGTTATTTAAATAAATTGTCAGTAATTTATTTTATTTGACAAGTATCTGTAATCTTAACATGGGGAACATAATTTATTATGTTGTGTAAATTTAAAATTAATAAGGGGTTCAATCATAAATTTTTAGTTGAATATTTTATGATTAATTATAATAAGAATATACTGATCTTGTATAGATTCTTATTATAATTTTAGTCTTATTAATTTTTCCCTGCAGTTCCTATCGTGCCTTAATTGTTTGGACCACACGTGTGTTATTTGTAATTTAAATAAGCAATGAATTATTTTAAATTAAATAGAAAAATCTGTTGATTTGAATTATAAACCGCATGATTGATAAACAGTGTAATCTTAGTGATTACTTCTTATACGGAAAGGAGAGGTTGTAAGCTTTTCTTCCTATCGAAGAGAAGATGAGTTATTAGAAAACAGAGAAAACAGAAACTCTCTAGAAAACACATTTTTTGTTCTTCCTACCCACCCAGAAACAAGAGTTACAGAAACAATTAAGGCTACAAGGCAGAAGACTGTGGGTGAAAAGAAGATTTGCGGAAAGAATATTTTGTGGAAAGAAGATCAATTAGCGATTCCGTGCTTCAACAGGTTTGTCTTGTTTCGATTCTTATGATTAGTTTGCCTATATAAATAGTTTTGATCCTGGGTTGCTTCCGCTGTTAATACTATTGTTCCATCAATTGGTATCAGAGCCCTGGAAATATGTATCTAGGTGGCCTGTTTTTTTTCCCCATGAATTGTGTTTATGGTTTGTTCTTTTGGATGTTGCCATGAAAAGTTATGTTTATGTGTTTCGAAAAAATGTTTTGTGTACAGTGTATTGGTTTCTTTTTGTTTCTGTGTAAAACGATTTCCTATGTGTTCCTGTTCAATTCGTTTTTTCAAACCATATTTAGGAGGACAAACAAGAACACGTCTCTCCCACTTGTATACAAATCGTTTGCATGAAATTTGAAAACGATTTTTGTATTAAAAACAAAAAGGTGTTGTTGCTTAATGTGAAAGTTGACACTTTATGTCACTACAACAACAATGACATACAGTAACACTAGACAGTAACACTTTTGACAATATGTTATAAAATACCTATCTATGGTAACATTATATC
>JAOTAX010000004.1:3822735-3837046 GCA_025629825.1 Erythroxylum guanchezii | reverse complement strand
GGAGGTAGAAAAGATGAACAAAATATCAAGAGAAGCAAGGAAGAAAGAGCTACGAAAATTGGTGGGAAATTCTCACTTTAATCACCATTCAACCTTAGGAAAAAAGAAGTATCGAGAATAACCAAGAAGGGATGATTTTTTTATAAAACCTATGCATCATGGTGGCATGTTATGCAAGTGACAAGTGTCACTTGCCACATGTCACAATTTTACAAGGTCACTTAGTTTATCTCCAATTCAATTCCAATTTCTACTCCAATTGCTCCCCAAATTCCAATGGCTCAAATTAATAAATCCTAAAATCATTTATCTAAATTTTCAGTGCCATTGGACAGTAATTTCTCCTACCGGTAAACCATTATTCTACCACTTGGCATTTTTCCTAGTCCAAAAATTACCCCGAAATTTCAGGAAATTCAAAAACCACAATGCCCCTCTCCAACTAATTTTTTCATACACACAAATCACATTTATTCACAATCACATTTCTTAACATTTATACCGGGAAATATCATGAATGCATGTACAGTCATTTTTCATGTGCAAAATTCACTATTCACATATATGCGGATGCTAGATTATGCATGAACATGTAAATGCATTTCTAACCGCCCATTGCCCACTCAAAATTACTATTCTAACCTCCCTATCGGCGATGGGATGTTATAAGCAGCGTGGCTTAGGAGCTTCCTAATGGATCTGGGTGTGGTTCCGGCGGTTCAATCGCCTATTACACTTTATTGTGACAACAGTGGGGCGGTTGCAAACTCGAAGGGGCCACGGAGCCATCAATGGGCAAAATACATTAAGCGGAAGTATCACCTGATACGAGACATAGTTTAAAGGGGTGATGTGGTGGTGATGAAGATTGCAACAGAAAACAACGTGACTGATCCTTTTACAAAGAGTTTACCAGCAAAGACTTTTAATAGTCACGTGGAAGGAATGAGAGTTAAAATAATAGATGCATGGTAACGAGTCTAAGTGGGAGATTGATAGATATATACTATTAACCATGCAAAAGTAATAGTCTTTGGATGTTTTTCTTTGAACAATTATTTAATTATATTCAATTGGAGATTTGTATAATATGAATATGTGTAAATACATTTTGTATGTATCTAACTGGATCAAGTTGAGAATGGTTGTTTTATACTGACTATTAAAACATATTCTTGAGAACATTAGAAATAAAATTTATGTTCTTAATCTTGATTTAGTTAATATGAGCAAATATACATTGTCTTGTGCTTTAATTCATTCAAGAGTGAGTTTCAATTATCGGGACAATAATACTTGGTGAATTGGGCAAAGGCAATTTGTATTTCTGAAATATTAATTAATGATGGAATCCATGTCTTGGTATAGAGAATGATGATGCACTTTAAGTAAGCTTATAAGGTTTCATTATATAAACCCTGCAGGTGAATTTTTAATCCGACACATGAAATAAGTTGAGCGACAATCTTAAAGATTAAAATTGTTATTTAAATAAATTGTCAGTAATTTATTTTATTTGACAAGCATCTGTAATCTTAACATGGGGAACATAATTTATTATGTTGTGGAAAGTTAAAATTAATAAGGAATTCAATCATAAATTTTTAGTGGAATAATTTATGATTAATTATAATAAGAATATACTGATCCTGTATAAATTCTTATTATAATTTTAATCTTAATAAATTTTCCCTGCGGTCTCTATCATGCATTAATTATTTGGACCACACTTGTGTTATTTGTAATTTAAATAAACAACAGATTATTTTAAATTAAATAGAAAAATCTGTTGATTTGAATTACAAACCGTATGATTAATAAACAATGTAATTTTAGCAGTTACTTCTTATGCGGAAAGGAGAGGTTGTTCTATACATATAAGCTTTTCATCCTATCGAAAAGAAAATGAGTTATTAGAAAATAGAGAAAACATAAACTCTCTAGAAAGCATATTATATGTTCTTTTTGCCCACTCAAAAACAAGAGTTACAGAATCAATTAAAGTTACATGGCAGAAGAATGTGGGTGAAAAGAAAATTTGTGGAAAAAATATTTTGTATAAAAAAGATCAACTAACGATTTCGTGCTTTTAACAGATTTGTCATGTTTTGATTTTTATTATTAGTTTGCCTGTATAAATATTTCTGATGCTAAATTGCTTCCACTGTGAATTCAATTGTTTCCATCACCTACCGTAACATAGCTAAGTGACCGCGTAGAGAAAAACCCCATTCGGTATAAACTTCCAGTCTTCCACACTTGCTTATCCTCCTAAAAACAGAACATGAGGGAGAGGATAACCAAGCAACTCCCTTCTCCACGGTAAATGACCAAAAAGACTACTAGAATCCCGCATCCCATCATGCGGAATGTAATCCTTAACTCTAACGTCTTCATTACCAACTATATTCGTGCCCTCTAAACTATGCACAAGGGGTTCTTGAAGCCAACAATCCTTCCAGAAGCGAATAGCAGCTCCATCACCAACCCTCTGTTGAAGGCCTTTAGCAAAAATTGAAATTTTGATAAATAATTCAATTAAATATAACTCATTTTTCATGCTAATTATTTTTAGCCTTAAAATATAAAATTTTAATAAAATCGAGATGATTGGAGAAATTTTCTTATCATGGTTATAATTTAGCACCAAATTAGAAGAAGTCCTTTCACGATTAATCGCAAAAGGGTTCTACCCAAATCGGCAAGTACGTCTTGAGGAACAAACATGGGGCCCACGTTCATGGTTGTGGCCCGGGTTCACGCCGACAAATAACCGCTTCCTGTTATGGAAACCGAAGCGAATAGCCGAGAGTTCCTCGACGGTCCGCGGTTCGCCTCGTAAACTGGTGGGGCCCGCAGCCCGACCCAGAGACCCGAAACTACACCAGAGGTATAAATACTTGGACCCAAATCAGCGCACGACCAATCCTCCCAATTTTTTTCCGCTTGGCGCTCTCTCCTGAGCCGATTTTATTTTTTGCCTGCAATTTTGGAGCCAAAACACGCTACCTTCCACCGTCTAACACTCCCCCGTCAATCTCTTAACCTTAAGAATCGTAAGTTCTAATCTGTCTTCTCGACATTGTTTGTGCCAAGTGAATTTTTCTGGTGTCCTTGAAGTTAGTTAGCGAAACCTATTCCCTTTGTCCTGTAACGCAGTTCGAGTTTCTGTCTCTTCAAGAGCCCCCTAATTTGAGTTTTCTCGGGAATTTTCTTTTCGTGGGAAAAACTCCAATCCTTGTTTGGTAGTGTAAACTTTACGATCGGAATATAGCATTGGTATAAAAAGGTCTCCTTTTGGGTGGTTTCTTCCTGCAAAATAAGATTAGGAGACGTGCGCCTATTTCGAGTCTGGAGGTTCTGTTTGTTTGATTCCCCTAGTTAGGTTTCGCATCCAATTTTGGGGTAATTGTACTATTGGCGGGTGGTTGATATATTTCGCGTGACTATATACTGAGTTTTGAAGGGTGAAATTGTCAAGTTCTTACGTTTTCGATTCAGATTTCGGTTTCTGGTATAAAATTAGGGTTTTTGATTGTTGGGTGTGACGCTAATTCGTTGAATTGATATGGTTAGAGGATGATAATCAAAAGAGTTGTAAAAGTCAAAATGCCGAATTTAAAGGTGTGCAAGATGGAAAAGCCTTGCAGTGAAGACGAGGAAGAATACGCGTGTAGATTGATTCCGAAAAAGCGAAAAGCTAATGGATACAACACGAATTCAGTCGTTATGTACAATGGGATTGAGGATTTTAGCAGTGGTTCTGGTTCTTGGTGCACCGAGGGACCCTACTGGGCCGCCGATGCCCAGTCTCAATCGAAGAGATTGAAGAAACAGAGCTGGGAAGAGTCTCGTTCACCTTTAATCAGGTCTTTGCGAGGGCGAGTGCAGATGCTTCCATCGAAGTTTAGTGACTCGGTGCTGAATAAATGGACGAAACAAAATTACGACACTGAGTCAAGCTCCGATGATGACGAAGGTATTGATGTTCGGAATGAGTATAATAGAAAAGGACATGCACAGCATAAACTTGAGGTGCGTGGTTTAGGGTACAGTGATTTTGAGTATAGAAACTGTGGTGCAAACTCTTTGAGTTCGCGTGATTCGTTTATAGAAACTGAGGAATGCGAACTCAATTTTAGAAGTACGGGTTCTGATATATTGGTGAAGAGAAGAGCCAGAAAGGAGTTTTATAAGCCAGAGGACTTTGCTTTGGGAGATATGGTATGGGTTAAGTGTGGGAAGAGCTACCCGTGGTGGCCAGCAGTTGTCATTGATCCAATATTACAAGCTCCTGATACGGTTCTTCGTTGTTGTGTTCCTGGGGCCATCTGCGTGATGTTTTATGGGTATTCTAAAAACGGGACGCAAAGGGTATTTCCTTTTTCTTTTTGCAAATTGGTTGGTGTATATTGCCTTTTAATTCTTTAATTAGATTAATTATTTATGGTGGTGCAGGATTATGCATGGGTGAAACAGGGAATGCTATTCCCTTTTGCCGAATTTATGGACCGGTGAGTAGCTAATCATCGCTACTTTAATTTTTATACGGTAATTTTTAGTATGTTTTTCATTTTTGTTTCTTCAGGTTTCAGGCACAGACGCAACTGTACAAGTGTAAGTTGAGTGACTTTCAGAAGGCACTAGAGGAGGCAGTTTTAGCAGAAAGTGGGATCCATGATGCCAACGGTGGCTGTACACAAGTGGGCAGTGCAGAAGCTTACTCCGAGGGATTACAAGAGGTTGACGGTTCAATAGAGGACCAAGTCCAGGCAAGTTTCTGTGGAACTCGTTTGTAATATTTTGGGACAGGGATGCCCAAACTGAGCCTGAGCCTCCTTTTTTTTTGTTTTTCTTTTTGATACTTGGTCCAAGCTAGAGTTTGAACCCAATCAAATTAGGCATGTCCCATTGATTTCAGTTCAGTTCGGGTTCTGGCTTTTTTGTCTTCCTTAGTTGAGTGATTTATATGAAATACATAGTTTTTTTAATTGAAAAAGTAGTATAGAGGTTTAGCTATAGATTATCTCATTATAAAAAAGGCATATCAAATATTCAACACTGAAATCCATCCCTTTGCATATTTTTATGGTTTTTTTATTTTTAAGCCTAAAAAATTAGCATGAAAACTGTGTTATATTTTATTGGAGTATTGGAATCCAATATTTTATCAAGTATGCTAAATTTCCCAATAGATTAATCTTATAAGAGCTAATGATCGGCAGAATTGTCTTTATCTAGAATTGTCTTTATCTCTCGAATTTGAGCCTACTCTATCAAAGCCCAAAACCAAACCCCTAAAATCCTTGTCAAGTGTTTAATCACATTTTCTATCCTTGTTCTCTACAGCCAACACAATCACGTTATAGCTATAGCTGATAAAAACTTTGAATACCATTGTCAGCTTCCGTGTCTCCTAGGTTTCCTCATGCTAACTTCTTTGTGTTTTCTCTATTTGGTATTAATTCCTTTGCTTATTTTTGTCCATTTTATGATCTTTTAATTTTGCTTATACTTGGGATGGAAATGATGGTATAAAGTAAAAGGTCTGAGCAGGAAGGTATTGGTGGACAGTAATGGATGTTTAAAGTATGGTGAGAAGGGAGAGGGCCCCTGTGCTTTGTTTGAGTCATGGCATTGCCACTATCGCAAACTCTCCTACAACAAAGATGCCATGCTCAAGCTTTGAGCATTGGTAATGGGGTTGAAATAAAAGGCGTGGGCTGCATTCTAGTATTGAATGCTAGTCTAGACTTCTCCCTATACTTGTGGTGTCACCTTACTTGTTAGCATTCTTTTGCTGCCACCAGGCTTCCTCTTTGATTCAACCTTGTTGCTGATCCATCTGCCGTTTAATCTGTTCTTTTTTCTTCAAATAATATGTTAGTCATCTGATACTTAAATAGAGATGTTTGGTTGTAATCCCTATACTTTTGTATTAGAAGCGTCCAGCGTGTTAGTGCTTGCTGCCAAATATTACTTGGAGCAAAAGGAGGATTGCAATAGATCATACTTGGAGCAAAATTATCCTGCTATTGTGGAAACTATGAATATTTAGTTGTTTATATTATAATTTATCCAATGGAATTTTCAGGATGTACGTTACAAGGAAATGAAACGCTGTGACAGCTGTAATCTAATAGTGCCATGCAAAATTTTGAAGAATAGGAGGGGCTCAATATGTCAGACTGAAATTTTATGTAAACACTGTGCGAAGGTTCTTGAGGATACTTTTCTCTTAATTTATCTATTAGTCTTTTTCTCTATTTCTCTATTTCTTTTGTTGATGATGGTGATGATTAGAGTCATGCTTCTTGCAGTTGAGAAAATCAAAGCAGTACTGTGGAATATGCAAGAAGATTTGGCATCATTCTGATGGTGGCAGTTGGGTGAGATTATTATTATTACGCATTGGGTTTTTTAGTTGTCCATTGAGAAAATATGTTGTGCTGTGACTTGATATATTGCTGATTGCAAAACTTTCTTGATTAGGTTTGTTGTGATGGTTGCAATGTTTGGGTGCATGCTGAGTGTGACAATATTTCAAGAAAATATCTGAAGGTATTAAAAGCTAATATACCCTCCTTTCTGTATGTAAATTTCTTTAATGCGTTTGAAGTTAGAGACTAAACTTATTTTGTGTTTTCAAGGATCTGGAGCACATTGACTATTATTGTCCAGACTGCAAAGTGAAATTCAAACCTGAATCATCAGGATTAGATAGAAGGAAGCCACCAATTAAGTCTGTTCCTCAATCTTCTTTCTATAAGTATGTATCCAGTTTTGAATTTGACATTGTAGAATTATTGTCAAAATCTTAATTTTCCTGGAAGCTCTTAATTAACTGGTCTAATTTGCATCAGTTCTTTGGTCAATGCTGGGCAAGCAATGCAACCTGACAAGGTGACTGTCCTGTGCAATGGCATGGAAGGAACATATCTTCCTGAATTTCATGCGTATGTTAATACAAATTTCTCCATTTGCTCTAATTTTCCCATTATTTGTTCTTCTCAGCCTCTTCATTAGTTACGACTGTTTACTGAGTTCTGTGGTGCTGTTTTGATGTTAAAGGTTTTGAAATTTAGAAGCATAAAATTAAGTATTACCCATTATAAGATTTTTCTACTAGCTAGGTGATTAGTTTTGGCAGTAAGTTGAGCATATACTGTTGGGCTTCTCTTCTTGTATTATGAACGCATTTTTAGTCTATTGTACAGAAACTTAATCATGCTGATGAACTTTTGTATTTGCTTCTAGAATTGTGTGCAACTGTGGTTCTTGTGGGTCACGAAAGCAAACACCAAGTGAATGGGAAAGGCACACCGGTTGCAGAGCTAAAAAATGGAAGTATAGTGTGAAGGTCAAGGGTTCAATGATGACATTGGAAAATTGGGTTCGTATAGATCTTGTCTTTATGAAAGCATGATGTCATCTCTGACTCAGTTGGTGACACAAATTTTTTTTTTTTTGGACTTTGCAGCCAATGTTCTTAGTTTAATAATATTGCTTGCTGTAGTTAAATTTTATTATGCTACATTATACTGATCATTGATTTTTAATGGCACACCTAGTCATTTTGCACTAAAAAGGGAATGGATCAAAGAAGTTGAGGATTAGTTTTTCAATGCTTGAGATAACTAAGCCCTAAATACATATAGTTGACTTGATGTGTTGGCTTATTCCTGAATTTAACTAGCAGTATTATGAACTCTAGTCTCACCAAGAAGTGAATCAAACGTTAGTTGTAAATCTCATTGTGTTATGATTTATTCTTTCCCTTCAGATGTAGTTTGGTGAAGGCCTATAATGTAAAACGTTCTTTATGCCATTTCCTAGAAATGTTTGAGTTGATGATACACTGTATCATTGGCAATTGTGCAGAAGCTGAATTCGAATCTGTTTTGTGTTTGAAGTCCTTTTGGCTCTACCAACTAATTAATGCTCTTTTCCTCCTCCAATACATGTGAATTCGACTCTGTTACGTGTTTGAAGTCCTTCTGGCTCTATCGAGTCATTAATGCTCTTTTCCTCCTCCAACACATGTATACGTTTGACCAGGATTGTTTCTGAGTTCACCAACAACTAGTTTCTCCTCCCTTCAGGTGTCAGCTTTGTTTACATTACCTAGAGATAAGACATTCCTTCTTTAGTAAAACCGGCATAAATTTTAAAGGAGCAGTAAGTATATCTGTGACAATCAGACAGTTGAGTAGAAGAAAATGATTCTCTAGCGTGTAATCTTAATCTATAGGTGATTTGAAATCTGGGATGCTTCAATTCTTTCTTATGTTCAATTTGATTGTCTATTTTGTTATATTTTAGTGTACTGTTATCATCATGTTCTTTGTCTGCACTGGACTGTTAGTTGTTCATTTTAATTTCGTTCATAATTGGATCATATAAACCTTGTAAATATGCCATAGGGATATGGCTACATCATTTGAAGGCAGTTATTTCTCTGTCGGTCAATAATTTCAGTGAAATTGTTGGGGCCTTTTCAATCTGAAATTTTTCATGCTCCTGTTTTTTGGTTTAGTGTAGCGTAGTTCTCATTTTAATTGTGATGACAAAGAGTTCCTTTATATTGCCACATTCCTTTTTTGTGAATGACATGAAAATACTGCAGATTGCCGAGTTCAATGCACATGGTGTAAATCCTCAGAGACTGGATAAGCAGAAGTTGTTCGCCCTTTTACAAGGTAATTGTTGTTCATCATTCAACTATCCAATTTTGCCTCTCTCTTTGGCTCCATAAATTGTAGCTTGGGTGCAAAAGGTCTCCATGTGTTATTGGTTAATTGGAAAGTTTAATTTTATCTTCGCAGAGAAGTATGAACCTGTTTCTGCAAAATGGACAACAGAAAGATGTGCTGTTTGTAGATGGGTTGAAGACTGGGACGACAATAAAATGATAATTTGCAACAGGTGGATTCTATATGTTTATTGGCTTCTTAAGCTCTATTAGTTAATGGGAAATTCATATGCTGGTGGGAGCAACTTTCGTTTTGAGTTTAATCTGAACATTAGTAAGAGAAGTCACTTTTGTCCATCTGGATTTACGGAAGACGCTTGTCTATTCAGATGTCAAATAGCAGTTCATCAGGAATGCTATGGGGTGCAGAATATTCAGGATTTTACTTCATGGGTGTGCAGAGCTTGTGAAACACCTGGTGTTGATAGGCAGTGTTGCCTTTGTCCTTTAAAAGGCATGTCCTTTCATGTAGCTCCTTAACATATTTTTCCTGTCATTCTTTCCCGTTGCTAGTTGACATCTTCGAAATGCATGGTTCTTTTAATTCTCTAATTTGCAAGTATTTCTACAGGTGGAGCCCTAAAACCTAGTGATGTTGAGACGCTATGGGTTCACGTAACATGTGCTTGGTTTAGACCTGAAATTGCTTTCTTGAATCATGAGAAAATGGAACCTGCCACTGGAATCCTTAGAATACCATCAACTTCATTTTTAAAGGTATGTTGTAATCTGAACAATCTTACACTTTTTCACATCAAGTCTTCACACTGGTTTAGTAGTCCTTCTGTAGCATAATTTCATCCAAACAGGTGAATGAATTTACTGGTTTAATTGTGCTACATTGCCTTTATTTAAAAGGAGTTAACCACAAATTTATGTGTGATACAGAGTTGTGTTATCTGTAAGCAGACTCATGGTTCCTGCACCCAATGTTGCAAGTGCTCCACATATTTTCATACGATGTGTGCATCTAGAGCAGGTTACTTTATGGAAGTAAGTTTTCTTGTGCAGCTTTTTCCTCTTACAATTATGCATAACTCTGCAGTATCATTTTTCTTGATTTTGTCATCACCTGAGAATTTCTTGATCTATATGCTAAACTTTCAGTTGCTCTGCATGGAGAAGAATGGAACCCAAGTTACAAAGAAATTGATCTACTGTGCTACTCATAGGTTAGGAACTGTACCCAATTCATCATTTGCTTTATGTTGTATCTGATTTCCTGGTATGTAGAGGAGAGTGAGAAATTATGATTCTGTGCATTCTGCAGCTCATTTATTGACTTATGTTCTATGTTTTCTTACCATGGATCAGGACCCCAAGCCCTGATTCTGTCATAATCATGCGTACTCCTTCAGGTGTTTTTGCTACCAGAAGCTTGCTTGAAAATCAGAGTGTGAGCTTTAGGGGTTCAAGATTAGTTTCTTCGAAGAGAATTGAAATAGATGAGCCTTCAACATCTGAGTCTAACGAGTTTGAGCCTCTCTCTGCTGCAAGATGCCGTTTTTTCAAAAAATCAAAGAATAAGGTAATTCATCAGAATTGCTTTACCCTTCCAATGCCTTCCTTTTTAAGCTCATTTTCTAGTGGATCTTTGTTATATATCCCCATGATTTTCATGCTACTCAAGACATGGCATTTTAACTTTGACGCAGTCCAAGGCTCTTCTGCTTTGCTTACTGCTGGTATTTTATGATCATTGAAATGCCTGCATCTCATTATTTCCTCATATATCCAGATGGTTGAGATGATCCCAATATGCCACCGATTGATGGGTCCCAGACATCATTCTTTAAATGCTATAGATACCTTGATTACCTATAAGGTATGCTCTAGTTTTCATTATTCTGTCAATTTTTGCTTTTTAGTGCCTGGAGCTAGAGAGTATTTCTTGAAAAGTAAGAACGAAAAGTACTACAGTTCTTTTGGTTGTTGGACATAACAGATCAGCATGTGTTGTTTAACAGCAGGAAATGGAAGATTCTGCGATTTTCTCTTCATTTAAGCATCGACTTTCCCATTTACAGGTGAACATCCATTCTGCAGATGACTTGGTTACTTTTTCCCACTCGATGTAATTTTAATAAATGAAATGTTTCTGTTTTCAGAAAACTGAAAAACTCCGGGTTTGCTTTGGTAAATCTGGCATACATGGGTGGGGCCTCTTTGCTCGCAGAAACATTCAAGAGGGAGAAATGGTACTTGGCTTTAATTTTCAGTTAAACATGTTTTGTCCATTTTGTAAATCAATATCCCTAGTGACGTGAGGGGACTTCTTGAAACTTGGTTACCTTAATACTTTTACAAACTTAGTACCTCTTTCCCTCCTGTATATCCATTTCATTGTTAGCAAATGTGCTCTTTGTTCAGGTCATTGAGTATCGTGGAGAGCAGGTGAGATGGAGTGTGGCAGATCTGAGGGAGACACAATACCGTGTGGAAGGCAAAGATTGTTATGTGAGTCATTGTTACTCATCTTTAAGTGCATGGTATATGTACCAGCCAATGTGCTCCCAATAATTTGCATCCTTAGGAACTTCTTTTACTTCACCAGAAGCTCATTTTACCTTCACTGTCCTGGTGATGTATGAGATTATGGCATTTGGTACAAAATATTGAGACACCTGCTTTTGTAATGTTTGAATATTTTCCTAGTATGGTTTCTCTATTTTTTTCCTTTTCTGCCTTTGTGTCTCTCATGCTTGTTTGACCCATCAAATACCTTAATAAATTTGGTAAACATATGTTTTGAACATGCTTAAAAGCTAATATACAGTCTTAACGAACTTCTGCATACTTGACAACTGCTTTTTCTAGAACTGAATTAGTTGTATGATATCTCTTGCTCCAATGCCAGAAATTTGGGCAGGTCTTACTTGGTTGCGAATTTGTGGATATTGCTAGCTTTGATATTGCTCTATACTTTATAAATCTTATGTAATCAAATGTCATCGCAGTTCTTCAAGATAAGTGAAGAAGTTGTAATTGATGCCACAAACAAGGGGAATATAGCACGGTTAATCAACCACTCGGTATGTACTTATAATGGCTCCTATATTTTTAGAAACTTTGATAGGCAATCTGCACACTGTTTGTGAAACAATGAGATGATGAAAACATTATGGGAGCCTGATAATGTATTCCATCCTTACGAGCTGTCTATAGCCATGGGCTACTGTTTAGCCCTGGATTCTTTCACAGCACTCTAATCACTGTGAGTACTTGTATGGAGGGTCTGAAATCAGAATAATTGTCTAGGTTTAGCATTTTCTTGGACAACTATTGAACTGGCTCCAGGAAATTCTTAATTTTGGTTTGCAGTACAATTTGGTGATGTGAAAATCATAAAACGATCTTAATGAACCTCTAATGTGGTCACCTTACTCTGTGGATTTGAGACTGTTACTTGTGTCCTGTAATCTAAAAAGAGATTGTGGTGACAAAGAACTTGGTATGATTTTGATGCTGGACCAACCCTTTGAAATCTTAAAATGACAGTGGAGGATTATTACTTCATATGGTTCTTGGCATGTCCTGTAATCTTACGCAACTTTTTCCTCATCAGTGTATGCCCAACTGCTATGCAAGGATAATGAGTATTGGAGATGCAAAAAGCTGCATAGTTCTTATTGCTAAGACCAACGTCTCTGCTGGTGATGAGCTAACGTAAGATATATTTATTCTCCTGACCTTCTTACTTCCACTATATTGACTAATCTTAGCTAACAACGTATGAAATGTTATTTTACTTTCTAAACCCTCCACAGGTATGATTACTTGTTTGATCCAGATGAGCGGGACGAGCTGAAAGTCCCCTGCCTATGTAAAGCTCCAAACTGTCGGAAGTTTATGAATTAGGTTTACAAAATTTTGTATTCCAAATGTAAATATCTGAAAGCACTTGTCTATTCTTTCTCAAATAATGATTTGATTACTGGTGGAATGAAACCGAAGAAAGGAGAGAAATGTGATCTGTTTAGGAGCCTTTAACTGAGTAGGGATTGATAATTGAGGTGAGGCTGCGGCCTGCAGTCATCTAATTAATTATAGGTCAACTTTGTTTCATTCCTTTACATTATTGGAGTGAACATGTTCGTTTCGGACTTCTCAAAGCCAAGCCTAACTTTGTTCTAAAATCGGACCAAGGGGTGTTCTAAATTCTAATTATAAAATAGTTGTGAACTTATTGGTTTCTATTCTGATAAGGGCGATAAATACTGTGATTGAAGTCAATTTGATTTGAAAATTGTGGAAGCTAACAGAAGATGACGGAGCGATTGAGAAGAGATAGGTACATAGAGACTTCCATATCTAGAAGTCTGATATTATTCCTGAAAACAGTTTATGACGAACACTGATCTGTGTTTCTTGGTACTTAGTTCCTTTAGCTTTTAAAGCTGAGGAAAAATGCTGAACAACTCTGAATTTGACCTTATTTTGGATTGACAGGGTTTTTGTGATCAACTAATTTTCGTATATAATAATACTACGTCATGTTATCTTATGAATTATGATCTCGTCATAAGCTCTGACCATAAGTACGCGACGTATTGGTTAATGTTTGGATCTAAAAAAAAGGGCTGCTGATCACGCCTTAAGTCATAAAACAAAAGGTTTGATATAGTCTTAGAAGGAAACAAACCTGCATTTTGCAACTCGGCGAGTCATTTAACCACTATGAGTATCTCTCAAACAACCTTTCTGCTTTTCTTTCTACAAATTGTCTTTGCCATAAGAGCTTGTCCAAACTCCAGGTGTAGTGGAGATAACATTACTGTTCGATTCCCTTTTCGCCTGGAAGGCCAGCAACGCCAGGATTGTGGTTTTCCAGGCTTTAACCTGAGCTGCAACAATCAGAACATGACAGTCCTGAAACTTCCTTACTCTGGAGAGTTCCTGGTGCGTGGCATCAATTATCCTAGTCAGGAGATACAGCTTTACGACTCCGACAATTGTCTTGCTAAAAGGCTCCTGAACTTCAGCCTTTCAGGTTCGCCTTTTGTTGCTCCCACATTTCAGAATTACACGTTCATGAGCTGCCCAACTCCACTTGTAGGGTCTCGTCTCACAACCATTGATTGCCTTAGTAATTCCACAATCTCGGTTTTAGCTACTTCTTCCATTAGCCTCGTCAACAACATGTCCAAGTCTAACTCGTGCCGGACAATTGTTTCTCTGCCGCTTCCTGTCTCGTTCCCTGTCGATTTCAGTGAAGGGTTTTCCTCTCAACTTAATAACGATCTATATTTAACATGGTATGAGCCTGACTGTGCTCAATGCGAAGCACAAGGTGCGGTATGTGGGTTCCAGGGACATAAAACCGAAACAGTTGGATGCTCCTCTAGTCCTAAAGCAGGTAAGTTTTCTTGTTCCTTGTCTATGTTTTACTACTCTTATCTCTATGTCACTCCCAAGATAAGTTTCTCCAATCAACTTCTCTGAATTTGTCGAAACATACATTATTTGCCAAGTTGTGTAACTGACTTGAAAAGAGGACATTGTATTATAAAACCAGTGGTTTAGATAAGCGGATGATCTAATTAGATGTGTTTCAACTGA
>JAOTAX010000004.1:3807785-3822635 GCA_025629825.1 Erythroxylum guanchezii | reverse complement strand
GACTCTGAAATTAATGTTTTGTTTTTGTTTTTATATTATAAATGTCAAATCACATTCTACGGTGTTAACAGTGATATTTGTGATAGGATCCATAAGTCAAATCATAAAAAATAACTCTCTTAGGGCCGACCCTATTTTCTTTTTTTCTTTTTTTATAAATAGAGTCAATTTTATTTTCAATTCATCAAGCCTTACCTTATTTTATTAAATTTTATTTACACGTTTATATGGAGTTCACATAAATGTATTGACAAGATTAAGTGGTATAAGATTAGATCACCTGACAGAGCAGAGTTGGAGACATCTTAAATGCTTATAAAGTGATCAGGTTGAAAATATATACAATTTATTAACATTAATCTGTTTAAAAATATTATTTAATTATGAATTAATAATTTATATAAATACATTATTTCTAAAAATTCAATCCATATAAAAAAAATGTCATAAAAACCTTTTTAATTGATCACTTGGTTTCCTGAACTTGCAATATGGATGTCGAGTTCTAAACTAATCAACCCAGAAACTGCTGAGAACTTAGTGGTAGTTGGAGTTAAACAATTCCGAACTTGTAATTTTTATATTGTATTGTATCTGTTGGATTGATCGCGACATGATTGATCTTGTTTTGAAAGAAATTACTATGAAACCTGAGTGAAGTTTCCTTAGCATTTGGTCTTAGTAAGCTTATGTCAGGTATTGGTTTATGTGGCTCAAGTATTTTAAAAAATGGCATATTCCTATTTCAGGCGGATCAAACAAGAGTCTGCAGCTTTTCAAGATAATCTGCATGTCCATTGCTGTTCCATCGGTGGTATTAGCCGCCGGAATAGCTCTCTTCGCTTTCGTGACGGACAGGCGTCCTAGAATCAATGCCGCGCGGTGGAACACCTCAGATGTATCGCCCCAACCTACGAACATGGTGGCTGGTCTGGATGAATCCACCATCCTGTCCTATCAGGAGCTAGTGCTCGGAGAAAGCAAGCGACTTCCCGGACCCAATGATACCAAATGTGCTATATGCTTGTCTGAGTACCAAAGCAAGGAGACCGTAAGATGTATACCTGAATGTAACCACTGTTTCCATGCAGAATGCATCGACGAGTGGCTACGGCGGAACGGTACTTGCCCAGTTTGTCGGAATTCGCCCCCTACGGCGGGAGATAGTTCAGAAGCAGTTTAAAGTTTCCCTCCGATTTGTTCACCACCGGTTAATATCCACTCGGAGACCCGGAAGGGTACATTTAGAAACTATGACACCAAACTGGTTATCACGCAAGTGAAAACAATTTGTTTGGACTAGACTATTGACAATCCAGAGTCGAATTGGAAATACGTACATTTTAAGTAAGGTTCAGGTATGATCGACGAGACAACAAAACCTTCTTTAGCTCACCTGGTTCACGGGCACAACTCTCATCTTTTCTCTTAGGAACCCTTACTTCTCTCACATGTACTTACTTGTCATTCCCCATTAAATAATCTAGTTGCAGCGAAAACTCTTTCCGTTTAACTTTGCTCTTCTCAAGCGAAGAGGTGGAAGGATGAACTTTTGGTAAAGAGGTTGGAAGTGCATGAATCTGTAACGGTTTACTCCACTATTGAGATGGTTCAAAGGATGTGTGGGAAACTTTAATCCAACGGTTAATATCGATATAAGATTAATTAGTTTAATTTCTTAAACTCTTAATAATTAGTATCATGAAATTTTTATTGTATTATGTTCAATATTAACATTAATAATTTTTAAACGCAAAATCACATACATATATATATAAGAAAATGATGTCAATAATATTTCTACTTTTCTCTTTTAAAAAAAATATAAAATTACTTCACATAAATATTAAGTCTCCCGTAAAAGGAATTATGGAAGGGGACCAAATATGCAATGTGAAGCTACACTGGAATTCATCTATGTATCAGTAGAAATGGCAGAGATAAAGTTGAAGTGGTGCAACTGATAATGATATCCATTTCTCGTAAGGAACATCAAGCATAATAATTAAGTATAATCTGATGATCACAAACGTCACAATTATTATCTTTAATCAACTAATTGAAAAATAATGCACGTTACAATTATAATGTATTTTCTTTCGATTTTTCCAATTTTTCTTGATTCGTGTTAGTGCATTTTTTCATATCTTTGTAGATACTTCAGCATATCAATTATTTTCCAAGTAATTAACACCGCAAAACATGAAAAAAAATCCTTTGGTTTTATGTTGATATTTGTCTACATAATTATGGAAGGTGATCAAATATGTAATATGAAACTACACTGGAATTCATCAATATACTAGTAGAAATGGCACAGATAAAGTATGAAGTAGTGCAAATGATAATGATATCCATTTCTGGTCAGGAACGTCAAGCATATTAATTACGTCTAATCTAAGGATCACAAACATCCCAATCATTATCTTTAATCAACTAACTGAAAAGTAATGCAAGTTACAATTACTACGCATTTTCTTTCGATTTTTCCAAATTCTCTTGATTCATGATAGTCCATTTGTCCATATCTTTGCAGATACTTTCTTATAAGAATTATTTTCCAACTAATTAACATGACAAGATATGAAAAAATCTTATTGTTTTATGTTGATATTTGTCCATATAATTATAGAAGGTGATCAAATATGCAATGTGAAGCTACACTGGAATTCATTGATATATCAGTAGAAATGGCAGAGTTAAAGTATGAAGTGGTGCAACTGATACTGTTATCCATTTCCGGTTAGGAACGTCAAGCATATTAATTACATCTAATCTGAGGATCACAAACGTCACAATCATTATATTTAATCAACTAATTGAAAAGTAATGTACGTTACAATTATTATGTATTTTCTTCCGATTTTTCCAATTTTTCTTGATTCAAGTTAGTCCGTTTGTCCATATCTTTGCAGATAGTTTTGCATATGAATTATTTTCCAAGTAATTAACACGACAAGACATTAACAAATCTTTTTGTTTTATGTTAATATTTGTCCATATAATTATGGAAAGTGATCAAATATGCAATGTGAAGCTACACTAGAATTCATCTATATATCAGTAGAAATGGCAAAGATAAAGTATGAAGTGGTGCAACTAATACTGATATCCATTTCTGATGAAGAACATCAAGCATATTAATTATGTCTAATATGAGGATCACAAACTTCACAATCATTATCTTTAATCAACTAATTGAAAAGTAATGCACGTTACAATTATTATGTATTTTCTTCTGAATTTTTCAATTTTTCTTGATTCACGTTATTCCATTTGTCCATATCTTTATAGATACTTTTGCATATGAATTATTTTCAAAGTAATTAACATGGCAAGAAATGGAAAAATATTTTTGTTTTATGTTGATATTTGTCCATATAATTATGGAAGGTTATCAAATATGCAACGTAAAGCTACACTGAAATTCATCTATATATTAGTAGAAATGGCAGAGATAAAGTATAAAGTGGTGCAACTGATTAGGATATCTACTTCTGGTCAGGAACGTCAAGCATATTAATTATGTCTAATATGAGGATCACAAACGCCATAATCATTATCTTTAATGAACTAATTATGCACGTTACAATTATTATGTATTTTCTTCCGATTTTTCCAAATTTTCTTGATTCATGATAATCCATTTGTTCATATCTTTGTAGATACTTTTGCATATGAATTATTTTCCAAGTAATTAACTCGGCAAGAGATGAAAAAATCTTTTTGTTTTATGTTGATATTTGTCCATATAATTATGGAAGGTGATCAAATATGCAACGTGAAGCTACACTAGAATTCATCTATATATAAGTAAAAATGGCAGAGATAAAGTATGAAGTGGTGCAACTGATACTAATATCCATTTCTGGTCAGGAACGTCAAGCATATTAATTACGTCTAATATGAGGATCATAAACTTTACTATCATTATCTTTAATCAACTAATTGAAAAGTAATGCCCGTTACAATTATTATGTACTTTCTTTCGATTTTTCCAATTTTCCTTGATTTATGATAGTCTATTTGTCCATATCTTTGTAGATACTTTTGCATATGAAATATTTTCTAAGTAATTAACACAACAAGACATGAAAAAATATTTTTTATGTTGATATTTGTCTATATAATTATGGAATGTGATCAAATATGCAATGTGAAGCTACACCGAAATTCATCTATATATCAGTATAAATGGTAGAGATAAAATATGAAGTGTGCAACTGATACTAATATCCATTTTTGGTCAGGAACGTCAACAATGTTAATTACGTCTAATCCGAGAATCACAAGCGTCACAATCATCATCTTTAATCAACTAATTAAAAAGTAATGAAGTTATAATTACTATATATTTTCTTCTGATTTTTCCAATTTTTCTTGATTCATGTTAGTCTATTTGTCCATGTCTTTGTAGATACTTTTGCATATGAATTATTTTCCAAGTAATTAACACGACAAGACATGAAAAAATCTTTTTTTTTGTTGATATTTGTCCATATAATTGTGGAAGGTGATCAAATATACAACGTGAAGCTACACTGGAATTCATTTATATATCAGTAGAAACAGCAGAGATAAAGTATGAAGTAATGCAACTGATACTGATATCCATTTCTGGTAAGGAACGTCAAGCATATTAATTGCATCTAATTTGAGGATCACAAACATCCCAATCACTATCTTTAATCAGCTAATTGAAAAGTAATGCACGTTACAATTATTATGTATTTTCTTTCGATTTTTCCAATTTATCTTGATTCATGTTAGTCCATTTGTCCATATCTTTATAGATACTTTTGCATATGAATTATTTTTCAAGTAATTAACACGACAAGACATGAAAAAATCTTTTTGTTTTATATTGATATTTGTCCATATAATTATGGAAGGTAATCAAATATGCGACGTGAAACTACAATAAAATTCAACTATATATCAGTAGAAATTGCAAAGATAAAGTATGAAGTGAGACAACTGATACTGATATCCATTTCTGGTCAAGAACGTCAAGCATATTAATTACGTCTAATATGAGGATCACAAACGTCACAAGCATTATCTTTAATCAACTAATAGAAAAGTAATCCACGTTACAATTACTATGTATTTTCTTTCGATTATTCCAATTTTTCTTATTCATGTTAGTCCGTTTGTCCATATCTTTATTGATACTTTTGCATATGAATTATTTTCCAAGTAATTAACACTGTAGGACATGAAAAAAACTTTTTATTTTATGTTGATATTTGTCCGTATAATTATGAAAGGTGATCAAATATGCAATGTGAAGCTATATTGGAATTCATCTATATATCAGTAAAAATGGCAGAGATAAAGTATGAAGTAGTGTAAATGATAGTGATATCCATTGCTAGTCAGGACCGTCAAGCATGTTAATTACGTCCAATCTGAAGATCACAAATGTCACAATCATCATCTTTAATCAACTAATTGAAAAGTAATGCACGTTACAATTATTATGTATTTTCTTCCGATTTTTCCAATTTTTCTTGATTCATGTTAGTCCATTTGTCCATATCTTTGTGGATACTTTTGCATGTAAATTATTTTCCAAGTAGCTAACACGGCAAGACATGAAAAAATCTTTTTGTTTTATGTTGGCATTTGTCCATATAATTATGGAAGGTGATCAAATATGCAACGTGAAGCTACACTGGAATTGATCTATATATCAGTAAAAACAGAAGAGATAAAGTATGAAGTGGTGCAACAGACACTGATATCCATTTCTGGCCAGGAACGTCAAGCATATTAATTGCGTCTAATATGAGGATCACAAACGTCCAAATCATTATCTTTAATCAACTAATTGAAAAGTAATGCACGTTACAATTATTATGTATTTTCTTTTGATTTTTCCAATTTTTCATGATTCATGTTAATCCATTTATCCATATCTTTGTAGATACTTTTGGTGTGAATTATTTTCCAAGTAACTAACACGACAAGGCATTAAAAAATCTTTTTGTTTTATGCTGATATTTGTCCATATAATTATGGAAGGTGATCAAATATGCAATGTGAAGCTACACTGGAATTCATCTATTTATCAGTAGAAATGGTAGAGATAAAGTATGAAGTGGTGCAACTGATATTGAAATCCATTTCTGGTCAGGAACATAAGCATATTAATTACGTCTAATCTGAGGATCACAAACGCCACAATTATTATCTTTAATCAACTAATTGAAAAGTAATGCACGTTACAATTACTATGTATTTTCTTTCGATTTTTGCAATTTTTCTTAATACATATTAGTCCATTCGTCCATGTCTTTGTAAATACTTTTGCATATGAATTATTTTCCAAGTAATTAACACAGCAAGGCATGAAAAAATCTTTTTGTTTTATGTTGATATTTGTCCATATAATTATGGAAGGTGATCAAATATGCAATGTAAAGCTACACTGGAATTCATCTACTTTTTAGTAGAAATGGCAGAGATAAAGTATGAAGTGGTGCAACTGATGCTGAAATCCAATTCTGGTCAGGAACATCAAAATTATTAGTTACGTCTAATTTGAGGATCACAAACGTCACAATCATTATCTTTAATGAACCTACATTCTTTCCGTCTTTCTATCACTTCATCTATTAAATAGTTAAACAAGATATGTTATGAAGCTTAATCAATAAAAGTATAACCATAAAAATATAAAAATTCTTCAAATTTATCTTGAAAAATATATAATAAAAGTAAAATTTAAAGAATGATAAAACTCTAGAAATTTAAATTTTTTTATATTATTTATTTAAATAATTTGTATAACTTACTTTTATTTATTTAAAATTATAGTGTGGATAAAAAAACTCTGATTTGCCAGCCTGATTCTTCATGCAGTAACATATGAAATGTTGACAATTTTGTCTTTCTAGTTGGTGGGAGAATTTGCAAGGCACAAAAGAGCACTAAAGAAAACAAATTCTAAGGTTAAAGTAACGTTAATTTTTTTAGGAAGAGCTTAAATTTTTCTTTGATTCATGAAAAAACTTTAAATATAAATAGGGCATATAAAATATATTTAATTGAAATCACAATTTATAATATAAATTGTTAGACAAGAGAGTCAGACATCAAAAAATAATAATTTTTCAATTTTTCTAAATCTTTCAATTTCATTTTTTCATTCTTGTATATATATTTTTCTAAAGTAATAAATACATTAAGGTATTATATGAGTGAGTTGGTTGAAGAATAATAAGTTATATAATTAGTTAATTTATTTACCTCAAGAATTATATAAAATTAATTAGTTTATTTTCTTAAACTCTTAATAATTAGTATCAAGAAATTTTTATTGTATTACGATTAATATTAGCATTAACAATTTTTAATGGTAATATATATATATATATATATATAAAAGAAAATGATGTCATTAATATTTCTACTTTTCTCTTTTTAAAAAATTATAAAATTACTTCATATAAATATTAAGTCTCCCATAAAAAGAATTATGGAAGGTGACCAAATATGCAATGTGAAGCTACACTGGAATTCATCTATATATCAGTAGAAATGACAGAGATAAATTATGAAGTGGTGCAACTGATACTGATATCCATTTTTGGTCAGGAACGTCAAACATATTAATTACGTCTAATATGAGGATCGCAAACGTCACAACCATTATCTTTAATTAACTAATTGAAAAGTAATGCACGATACAATTATTTTGTAATTTTTTTTTGGAATGAGAGAGAATGCGATCAGCTGAGCCTCCTTCTTCAGTGATCTCTTATGCCTCAGCCCCCACTCTCTATGTCTTCGTCTTCCTCACCTCTGTCCCCAACCCGCTCGCCTCTCCAATAACTTTTGTCACCCGCCTATGCGCTGAAAAATCCCTCTTCTCTAACCCCTAATCGAGACCAAAATCACAACCTTAACCTTCAACCTTCATTGATTTCATCCCCTGCTAAAGCAAACCAGGACACCCACCACCACAGAGCCCTTTCCCCTCACCCTCCATCTCATCCGGACCCGAGACCGGCCTTTACTTCGACCTCACCCCCCATGGAGAAACCTCTAGGCAGTCTTAGAACTTGGAAAGCAGCCGTATCCGAAGGACTAGGTGCCTCATCCAAGGACAAATCGTTGACCTAGTATCCTCCGGAAGTGAAGGAGAACCAAATCTTTGCTACTCCTCCACTAGAATTGGCCAAGCAAGGAGCAGTTCAATTCCAAACCTCCCTCATTGGATTTTTCATTGGTAAGTGCCATGTTTTCCTCTAGTACAGAGGGCACTAACTGGATCTTGGGTTAAATTTGGACTTAAGGAAATTTTAATTACCAATTCCAATAACTTTCTTTTTAAATTCGAAGCTGAAGATTGTATGAATGAGGTCCTGGAGAAAGGACCATGGCATATACAAGGAAAGCTCCTGTTTTTTAGGAAATGGTGTTTGAATGGAGGAGAGCAAGAAGTGGTTAGATTAGCTCCTGTACAGACAAGGTTCTATAATGTCCCAATTGAATATTGGTCTACCGAAGGTTTAGGAAGAATAGCAAGTGCAGTTGGTGTCCCATTACTGATGGACACTCCTACAACAAAGATGACTAGAATTGTTTATGCTCAGGTATGTGTGGATTTGGAACTACAAAGGACGTGGCCCAATTCCTTCATGCTGGCTACTTATAATGAAGAAGCGCAGTCCACATATAAGGAAATAAAAATAGAATATGAACGGAAACCAGGCCCTCAAATATTTGAGAAGGAATGGGCACCCACTGGGAGAAAGTTTGCAACAGGAATGCAGCAAGAATTGGTGCAAGAGAAGGAAATTTCACAAATTAACCCTCAGAGTCTATAGGAGTAGCCCGTCACTTCAGAAACAAACAACTTACCGAACATTCCAAGTAACGAACCTCAAACAGAACCCAATTCTTCTCTAGGTACAATACAGACTAAACAAGAAAATTAGCTCGGAAGCCAATCTCTCAACCCTAGCAAAAGAGGACAACCTACAGGAAGCAGATCCACCAGGCGATCTTGCTAAACCAGCTCTTTATACAAGAAACCAAGTAAGCAGTACTCCTTCCTCTCCTAGTTCTGAATTGGTTCCTAGTAGTTCTGGTATCAAGGGAGGGGCAGAGGGGGAATTTACAGCTAGAACAAATAGAAAATCAAAGAAATCATAAGTAGAATTTAGTTCAGTTAGATAGTAATATATATGGATTTAGTCTTTTGGAATGTAAGAGGGCTCAATAGCCCTAATAAACATTTAGCTATCAAGGCCAGTCTTAAGAGACTCTATTGCTTTTGTGTGCATGACTGAATCCAGAATAAGATCCCCCTCTATTCTGAATGATATTTGTTCCTTGATGTTTCCTAGATGGCAATACCTCACCAATATTGATCAAGCTTTAAATGCTAGGATAGTTATTGCTTGGAATACAAATAGATTTTCTTGCTCTAGGTTAACCTCTATTGATCAACTGATACATTTAGAGGCCACTCCCATCAATGGCTCCTCTCCTTTCCTTATCACTTGTGTGTATGGGTCAAATAATCTTAATCATAGGAAACACCTCTGGACTTCTTTGAACCATATCTCTTCCACAATAGGCAATCAACCTTAGCTAATAGCTCCCTCACGAGGCAGATCCCCAGAGTTCCCTGACCTTGCAAGGCATGAGGGACTTTAGGAAGTGTGTAGAAGATTGTGCAGTTTTTAATTTAAATGCTAGTGGTCCAACCTTTACTTGGACCAATAAACAAAGTGGTGATCTCTATGTTGCCAAAAAACTGGATAGAATTCTCATCAATTCAGAGTGGGCCTCCAAGTTTCCTAGCTCTTAAAGTGTCATTCTCAATCCAAACATCTCAGATCATTCCCGTTTAGTGGTTAGGGCCTTGCACAGTCAGCAGAAGTGATCTTCCCCATTTAAGTTCTCTATCTTCCCTGTCAACCAGCCTAACTTTCATCAAAAAGTTGAAGAAGCTTGGAATAGTCAGATTAGAGGCACTCCTCTGTATCAGGTAGTGTCTAAACTTAAATTAGTTAGAAGAGCCCTAAAATCCCTTGATTATGGTCAAATAGGAGATGTTAGTGTTCGAGTGGAGAGATGTCAGGTATATCTTAACAGTATTCAAGAGCAGTTGAGAGTTGATCCTCAATCTCACTTGCTGAAAGATAGAGAGTCTGAAGCCATTCAAGATTTGCTAAGAGCTATTAGAGATCAAGAATCATTTTTCAAGTAAGCTTCCCGTATTAAATGGCTTCAAGAAAGGGATAGGAACGCTAAATTTTTTTACCAATCCCTCATTGCAAACAAAAATAGGAACAACATTCACTCATTACACCTGACCATTGGAACTAGAATTGTAGGGCTTAAAGAGATTCAAGAGTAGTTCTTGGATCATTTGCAAACTTCTATTGGGAGCTCTAAATCTCTTCCTCCTTCTCAAGAGTTTGTGGCTTCTTTCTTCCCTATCCCTCTACCCGAGAGCCTCACTTCCTCCCTTATAGCTGAAGTCTTTTCTTAAGAGATCAAAGAGGCTTTCAATTCCCTTAACCTCACCAAGGCCCTAGGCCTAGATGGTTTCAATGGTTTCTTTTTTCGCAATTCTTGGCAAACAATAGGACAGGAAGTCACTGAAGCCATTCAGAATTTTTTTTGTTCATGGGAAGCTCCTTAAAGAGCTTAACTCTACCTTCATCTCTCTTATCCCTAAGACACCCCAACCAACCACAATGCAAGATTACAGGCCAATTTCTTATTGCAATTTTCTTTATAAGGTCATAGCTAAGATTATAGTAAACAGACTTCGAGAGTCTCTTCCCCATCTTGTTAGCCATAACCAAAGTGCTTTCGTTAAAAATCGTCGCATAGGTAATAATGTTTTGCTGGCTCAAGAAATTCTTAGGAATTATCACGTGTCCAATAATCATAAGCGCTGTGCTTTCAAAATAGACCTAAAAAAATCCTATGATACTATTCATTGGGAGTTTCTCATAAATGTTTTAGTTTTAGTGGGGCTTCCTGGGCAATTTATTGCTTGGATCAAAGAATGTATTTCTTCCCCTTCTTACTCTATTCTCATCAATGGAACCCCATCCAAATTCTTCTGAGGGAAGTCAGGTCTTAGACAAGGAGATCCCTTATCCCCATTCCTTTTCATTTTATGTATCGAAGTTCTTTCCAGATGGTTGAACAAGAGTCTAGAAGGCAATCCCTCTTTCCAATACCATTGGGGGTGCAAATCTCTTAAAATAAACCATCTTCTATTTGCTGATGATCTTATGTTGTTTTGTCATGCTGATCTGCTCTCTGTTAACTCTTTGTTAGAATGTTTGAGGACTTTTTCTCAATTGTCTGGCTTAGAAATCAACCCCACTAAAAGCCACTTTTTCTTATCCCCATTTCTTATCCCCAGAGTCAGTTAACTTAACTCATCAAATAGAAAGGATGTCTGGGCTAAAAAGAGGCAGCCTCCCCATTAAATATTTGGGGGTTCCTCTCATTATAGGGAGGCTGTCCAGAAGGGATTGTAGTCCCCTTTTGGAAAAAATAGAAGCTAGGATCAATAAGTAGACTAATAAAACCATTTCCTATGCTAGTAGGCTTCAACTGATTATATCGATGCTTTCTTCCTTTCAAGTCTATTGGTCTACCATGTTCATCCTTCCTTCTTCAATCCTTAAAGAGATAGAGGCAAAACTTATGACCTTTCTTTAGTCAGGGAAGGGCACCTCCAAAGCCTAAGGTCAAATGGTATGATATTTGTAGAACTAAAAAGGAAGGAGGCCTAGGGATTAAGCACTTACCTACTTGGAATAATGTGTTGCTTGGAAATAGGATTTGGATTTTGTTTCATGACCATGAAGCACTTTGTGTGAAATGGGTACATACTATAATCTTAATGAGGGGGGATTTTTGGAGTATCCAACCGAATAACACTAGCTCTTGGAGTTAGAGGAAAATTTTATCAGTGAGGGATAAATTAGGGAACCAATTTAGATTTAGGATAGGAAATGGAGCTTCTACTTACTTCTGGCAGGACCCTTGGCATCCGAGAGGAATTCTCAAGCATTTCTCTACTTCAAGGGCTATTAATGGATCTGAACTGAAAATAACAGCTACAGTTTCAAAAGTGATCAGGAATAACATGTGGAGCTGGCAAGTATTAATAGCTGATACACTGGGCAACTTGGAACCTATTCCCTATCACCCGAATAACTCTCAACAAGATTGTTTGGAGTGGTTAGCAGGGTTAGCAACTCATCTTATTTACACCAATTCTTCAGCCTCCACCTTGTTAAGACCCCCTAGACAAATAACCCCTTGGCATACACTAGTTTGGTTCAAAGGGAACATCCCAAGATGCTCCTTCATCTTATGGTTGGCCTTTTGTAGTAAATTACAAACTAGAGACAGACTTCCTTACTTTCAAACACCAAATTATTGTTCCTTATGCCTCAACGACAATGAAACAATTGACCATTTATTCTTTGACTGCCCTTTCTCCAAAATAGTGTGGGCTTATTGCCTATCCTCCTTCCATCTTAACCTTCCACAACAACTCAATCTCCACACCATTCCCTCTTGGCTGAACCATCCACAAACTCACAGAATTCCCACTGTCCTCCCAATTATCCTATCATCTGCAGTATACTCTTTTTGGAAAGAAAGAAATGCCAGGACTTTTAACGATGAAGCTTTGGAGGTAGATGGCTTGAAAGCTAGAGTGATCACCCTAATCCAGGAGCAACTCAGAGCAAACACCGAGGGAAGGTAAGGAAGGAGAGTTTCTCTTTTAATCACTAACAACTTTTATGAAGTTTCTATTTCAGGTAAATAAACGAACATTTTGGAGAATGATGGAGGAACATGCTCACCCCAAAGCAAACCAACCAAATTCAGAGATGGAAAGCACAGCAGGACCTTAACTCTCCATATTCCATCAAATGCAGGTAGTTGACCTCAACACTTACACAATCAGGCAGGAATCAGCACTAACTCCAAACTAAAGAAAGACCAGAAGTCTGCAAGCGCAACTCAATCTAGAAGGGGCTCCACTACTCCATACAACAAAGCAGGCATGGCCAGAATTCAACTCCAAGGGTAGGCAGAGTCCAGGAAATGCAGCCTACATTTATGGAGGGTTAATAGAACGTGTGATTTTGGGTTTCTGAAACTATTAAAGACCTCCATTGAAGAACAACATGATTGAATCTTACTGCCAATTGTCATTTCCAATTGTTCCAATAGATGTATGTTTCTTAGGCTATTAGGTTCTCAATGAAGCTTATTATCTAGTCAAGTTTTGATGTATTTGCCATCTGTGAAGCATTTTTCGAGAACCTCTTATTAGTACAGGGATTTCCTCTTTTGATAGGATTGAGATGAGTCTCTAAACTCTCTCTAGCCATGTACATAAATTTTTTTCCATATTAATATTATTACTGATTTACCAAAAAAAATTATTTTGTATTTTCTTCCAATTTTCTATTTTTTCTTCGCTCATGTTAATCCATTTGTCCATATATTTGTAGATACTTTTGCATATGAATTATTTTCCAAGTAATTAACACGGCAAGACATGAAAAAAACTTTTTGTTTTAAGTTGATATTTGTGCGTATAATTATGGAAGGTGATCAAATATGCAATGTGAAGCTACACTGGAATTCATCTATATATCAATAGAAATGGCAGAGATAAAGTATGAAGTGGTGCAACTAATACTGATATCCGTTTCTGGTCAAGAACGTCAAGCATATTAATTACGTCTAATATGAGGATCACAAGCATCATAATCATTATCTTTAATCATCTAATTGAAAAGTAATGCACGTAAAAATTATTATGTATTTTCTTCCGATTTTTCCAATTTTTCTTAATTCATGTTAGTCCATTTGTCCATGTCTTTGTAGATACTTTTGCATATGAATTATTTTTCAAGTAATTAACACGGCAAGACATGAAAAAAATCTTTTTGTTTTATGTTGATATTTGTCCATATAATTATGGAATGTGATCAAATATGCAGTGTGAAGCTACATTAGAATTCATCTATTTATCAGTAGAAATGGCAGAGATAAAGTATGAAGTGGTGCAACTGACACTAATATCCATTTCTGGTTAAGAACGTCAAGCATATTAATTACGTCTAATTTGAGGATCACAAACGTCACAATCATTATCTTTAATAAACCTACATTCTTTCCGTCTTTGTTACCACTTCATCTATTAATTAGTTAAACAAGATATGTTATGAAGCTTAATCTATAAAAGTATAACCATAAAAATTCTTAAAATTTATCTTGAAAAATATATAATAAAATTAAATTTTAAAGAATGATAAAACTCTAGAATTTTAAAATTTTTAATAATATTTATTTAAATAATTTGTAACTTACTTTTATTTATTTAAAATTATAGGCCCTGTTTGGCAATCAACTGATTGCATTTAGGTGTTAGCTGATTTTATTAGCTGATTTGACAAGCGGATTGCATTAGCTGTTTGTTAAAAATGTTTGGTAAAATTAACTGTTTAGTATTAGTTGTTTATGTGTAAAATGACTTATGAGGACATGACTTATGTGTAAAAAAATTGAACATCTATAACTTATTTTGTGTGATTAAATAATTTAACCAAAAACTTACAAGTATAACTCATTTTGCATAATTACATAATTCAACTATAAATTCACAACTTTCTAGCTCTTTATTAATATTAATATTTTAATTTTTGTTGCTACCATTCTTTCTAGTTTTCATGTATAAATCATAAAGAATAAACATACAAGCATATATAAATAATCCTTAAACTTAAACTTTTATATTACAACTAAATCCTTTTAATTTCGTGTAATATTAAT
>JAOTAX010000004.1:3782571-3796073 GCA_025629825.1 Erythroxylum guanchezii | reverse complement strand
TAACAAGACATGATAATGATATGCCAACGTGTAAATAGGATAACGTAGTTGATCAAAAGGTAGCGATAATGCTCGACAGTGCTTAGCTTTAAGGTTCTTAATGAAAGGCAGAAATCCTATCTTTTGTTACTGTATCTGTCACTCTACTCAATGAGTTTCTCAATCCAGCTTCTAAAAGATTAGCTAGTCTATAGGCTTATTCTTTGTATATTTGTCGTAACGATCTCCCCTTAATATATATTGCATCGAGTATGGAACGGAAAGAAGTTGAAACTTTATTCTGCCATAAAGTTGTATTCAGTGTTTGTATCACACATGTATACAAGTGTTTTAGTTTGGGTTGAATAAGCATAAGGTCATGCAAAATGCAGGTTGTCGCTCTTTCTCTTTTATGGCTTGCGTTTGAGGTTCCTTTATCCAAACACTCACGAAAACATTGAACAAAAAAGCCATGTGTATATATAATACTGTAATTTGTTCCTCTTACATTATCGGGACTGATCCATTCTCGGTTGCATCTTTGAGCCATGTCAAGAAAAACAGCTATGAGTCTCCTTGTCGTGTTGCTGAGCTCTCTCTTGTTAACCTCAAGACCAACTCTATGTTCTTCAATTGGGGTAGATGTTTCATGCCCCGTAGTTCAGACCAACCTAGCCCCATGCCTCTCTTTTGTGAGCTCCAAATCAGACAAGCCAAATGGTGGCTGTTGTTCTGGGGTTAAGAACATCAATAGCAGTGCCAAAACCAAAGATGATAGGAAGGCTGTTTGTGAGTGCATCAAGGATGGATTGAAAGGTGTTAAATATGAGCCTAAACGCATTCCTGAAATTCCCAAGAAGTGTGGGCTTCCAATTAACCTCCCACCCATTGCTTCTGATACTAACTGTGCCACCTGGTATAGTACTGTATTCCCTCCTTTTGTCACTGTTTTCAATTAGTTCTTACGTTTTAAAATGGTTGTGATGCAGGTAATATGAATCATGCAATGGATATGGTGCTTCTTGAAAAAGAATAAATCAAGTCGCTGGGAAAGTCACTCCGTTTTACTACTTAAATATTAAAAATATTTCTATGGCTGCAAAAGCTGATTTCTTTGTTTTTATTTTTCAAGGGAATAAAAAAAGTATTGCCAGTTGCTCTGTCGTTAATGAAATAGTCTGCTGAATAATTTGTAAGAGAGGGTCTCGCAAATGGTCAGTCGCCAACTTGTCACAGGGGGCGTTTGTTTTGTTGTTTTCCTAACCCCAGACAAATTCGTTTAGGGAGTGGGCGTGCTCCCTGTGGTCCTCGTTAACAAGGGATTCTTCATGGGATTTAGTTAGTATCCGCAATCGCCAACCTGCTTAAGTCAACTTTTAACTGCAAAATTTAACTATTTTAATCTACCTTAAAAAATTTTAAACCGTTTAATTTTTAAAGTTAGCATTAATTTTTCGATTTGATTTATTTTAATAATTTTTATTATTAAAAATTAATCAATTTATTAATTAATCGATCAATTTTTATTTATTAAAATTTTCTTATAAACTAAAACAGATTAATTAATTTCTATTTAACTATTTCTTTTTTAAATATTTAAATATTTTAATTTTATTTATTTATTAGCAAATTTTATGATGATAAATGAACATTTTAAATCTTTAACTTTTTCTTTTATTGGATTAACTTTCGGTCAACTTTTAAAAATATTAATTAAACCTAAATCTAACAACTTTATCATAGTTAATCAAATTTTAAAAAAAGCTTGTCAAGATCAAAATCGAAATGATTAAATAGTCAAATTTAAACCTGAACAAATTAGAGTTAACCATAAAATTAAAGGGAGTACTTAGTTAATGAATTTAGGAAAATATTAATAGGTAAGAAATGAAAAGTAATATATTGGTTATATATTATCATTAGATGAATAATATTTTGATAGCTAAACGTTGGAGATTACTCCATACAGAGGAGTGTCAAAAGCCTGACAAAGTGTCTTGGCCGTGATACTCCCATAACAATTATTTTTGTTTGTTTTCTTTTTTAGTAAAATAATATAATTAATTAAGTATATTAAAATTAAATATAATTAATTTAAAATATATTAAATTTTGGTATTAAAAAATTAATAAATTTTTTTCTTATTTAGCAACAAAATAATTAATTAGAATATATTAAAATTAGATACAATTAATTAAAATGTATTAAAATTTGTTGTAAAACAAAAAATTTAACAAAATTTTATTTTTCCTTTTTCTAACTAAACAATATAATTAATTAAAACATATTAACATTAAATATAATTAATTAAAATATATTAAAATTTGATGTAAAACAAAAATTTAACAAATTTTTATTTCTTAAAATTTTCAACAAACCAACCACTATCAATGATAATGATAATAATTCTTTCGTTCTAACTAACTATTATAATTATAATTATTATATTTATTCTTATTTCTTATTATATTCAGTCTCATTTTTATTACCATTGATTCATGTGAACCAAACACCTATTAAGTCATACCAACTTGAATTAATTTTCAATCCCCAATTCCAATCAATAAAACTAAGAAATATAATCATTTAGCTAAAGCTTAAAGTGCTTGGTTGATAGGTTTCGAAAAAGGTTAATAGGTAAGGAACGAAAGGTAAGTAATTGGTTATTGATTATCATTATAGGGGCAACAATTTGATATCCTACTTTTGAGAACTCCTTCATACCTTTCATTTAGTAAAGAAATAAAATTCATTCTTTAGTAGTGACTCTTTAAAAAAAATACTAATTAATTAAAATATAATTCATTTATTAATTAAAATATTATAATTAATTAATTCTAATATAATTAATTAAAATATAATATAATAACTTTTTATTTCTTAATATTTTGTATAAACCAAATACTATTATTAGTAATAGTAATTATTCCTTTCTTTTAACCAACCGTCATAATTATAATGATAATATCTATTACCATTCATCACTATATTCACTCACTCTTTTTACCATTTTCCCGTATAATCGCTCCCTTGATATTTGGAACCACTGAAATAAGAGATGGATGTTTCAACCCTAGTGGGTTGGCAAATTTTCCTTATAAGGCTTGAGAGGATGATCGTGAGGTATTATCTTTGCCAGTTCAATAACAAAACAATCCGCAACCGCTATTATTTACTTAAGCCAATCTCCATCTATGCATATATCGTAAGTTCAATTGGTTTATTAGATTCATAACATTGATTAGTTTACAACTGGCATACCATACGAAACTTCCCTCAAATCTTTTATGCAGTTTAATCACTTCAATGGGCAGATGTCAGAAAAATTGGTGAACCAAATTACAAGTTTATAAGGTCTCAGCTTACAAGTCAACAATTAGCAAACTATGAAGAATGGCCATCAATAGTCATGTGGCTGTGATCAGTATTATTGCATTACTTTGCAATTGTTTCCAATGGTGCCAGGATTTAAGACCATCTTTCCTTAGACTTTCCACTGAAACCTTTATGTTGTTCTGAAAGTCTCAACTCTTTCAATTACTGTTTTAAAATGTTTAATAAAAGTCAGCCCCTAATTGATTTAGCCATTTCTGAAAGTCTCAACTTATTTCTTTTTGTTTCTTTAGAAATCATAGTTTGATAACCAAATTGTGAGTTTTCTGCCTGACAAATCTTCATTTCCATAACACGATAAAAATAATGTACAGAAGTTACCATCCTAATTTTATTGCCATATCAGAAATTATGACAGCATTGTTACTTCTGTATTAGCATGCTAATACCAATCAAAACTAGTTACTACAACAATGAACATACAAATGTGCTAAACATAACGAGCTAACATAACTGAAAAATAGCTGATAGATTCTTAATTTATTCATCCAAATAAACTCTATCCTAAAGTTTTCAGAGGAAAAGGACGAGGCCTCACCTCAGCCTATGACCTCTCTCTCTTCGTCTGATGGAGAGCATGATGGCCCTGGGATAGAATCAACAAAGAACTCCTCCACTGTTGCAAGGTGCATTTTTCCCGGGTAAGCTTTGATATAACAGGAAAAGAGTACTTTAATTTGGAAGTAGAGAATTAATAGCAAAATTTTTTACACCATCCATAATGATGCCCCATTATCATGGCACTTGGAAATTGTTTCAGTATACAATATTGTTTGCAGCCAAAAATACTAGAAATTAACAGTCACTGGAATTGATTCTGTTTTATAACCCCTCTCTCTACTTGGATGCAAAAATGAGAGTTTTGCACAAATTGAAGGTATTATCATTCACCGAACCAATGTTAGATTTAAATGAAGACACCTTAGAGTATAAATAATATTCATAAGTTGGATTGTTGTAATACAATTACTATTTAAAAGCAAACAATGCATTACCTATGTCCTCGTGATCTGGTGAATCCAGTAAAATTTCTGAATCAGAAGGCAGAAAAGGGGAACCAGGGTAGTTTCCAAGGGCTCCTAAATCTGCCAAAAGAAAACATTGTAAGAGGCAGTATACGACACTTGATAAATGAAGCGGTTACAAAATGGCTTGATTATGTTCCCAGTTTACCAAGAAATATTAGCATAACTTTGTTCGTAAGCAAGATAAAACTAAGCAGTAAACAACACCACGCAGGTGCAACACATTTGTGACTACAACAGCTGAATTCAAAATAAAATAGAAATGCCTTCAAAACAAACATTTATGCTAATCCACATTTCAATACAGTATCAAGAAACTAAGATCAGCTCAAATATCACTATCAAATGAATGTATCCCTTCAAAGAATCTTCTATGAGGAGCTTACTCTTATAATAATTCACTTTCCCCATTTGAAAGATGCCCTCACAAAATTACCAAATGAACAAGCACTCTGTGACAGAATATTTCAAGTATAACATTTTACCTCCCAAGTTAGACAAATCTGCCGTCAAATCTGAAAGGCTGAAGTTCCACTGGATCTGATCCAATGATCTGAGTGAATCCCTTGCATTTGCAGGCCCACCATCCTGTCCAAGCTGCAAGCCTACTGAGCTTGCCACATCAGATGTAAATGCTGTGTCTAACGCTGACGTGTCTACTCCCATTCCAGACATATCTGGGGCAGTGAAGGGAAAATGACCACTAGATGCCACTGATGTAGGACTCACAGCCATCTCTGACATAGATGATATGCCACTGCTAGGTGGAACTACAGGGGCTACATCTGCTGCACTGTTTTCCATCATCATACTGCAAGGATATGCAGCTCCTGTTAACTTCCTTCATATGAAAAAATAAGCAAGTACAAAAGGAAGAAAACTGTTTCCCTTTCATTATAAAATCAATTTGATCACCTGAAGCCAATCTCAAGCATTATGTCAGTAAATCAGTCAAAAGCAATATATTGGTACAAAATCAAATGTCAAAGTTGAAGTCCTAGATAACGCTTCTCATGCATTATAACCTTTGCCGTCATGATGTGCAGACCTCTCTACAATGAACTCTATATATTTCATACAGAAGAAATCCGACACACTTTACTATGTAGAGGAGGAACATAAGCATTCAACCACATTTTCAACTTATAAGACATGCACCACAAGTTATTGGATAAAATAGTTAGTAAACAGATTCTCACTCATTCCCTGAATTCATTCGAATAGGATGGAAATTTCCTGGTGCTGGAACTCCATTCACCACATGACAAGTAGACATTCCACATGTCATGGAGTCAAGATGAGGCTGACCAGGAGCTGGCATTGGAGGCTGTTGCAACACAGGGTATCCCACTGGTAAATTGTTAACTGCACTGCAAACAAGTAACATTGAATAATAGCACAATGCTATGTTTTTAAATAACTATTAACCTGAAACTAAACCTTCCGACACCACAAAGCTTCCAGTATATTACCTTGCACCAAAAGATTAATAAAATTGAAAACAAAACATACAATCCTAACTTTTATGGCCCTTTACGAACAAAATAGCCTCTTTTACTTCAAAACCGTTTACTTGAAAGTTAAAACTTACCTGACATAGGATGAATCCCATTTTGTATGAGAGTTAAAGGAACCTTGGGAGGCACTGGATACTTCATGAGATGATACTGATGCTCAAGCAAATGATTAAATAAAAGAATCTGTTTCTTCAGCTTCAACCTTATATAATAGGCTCTAAAGAAATCAGCATTTTCTTCTTCCAACTTCTGCCATACTGGAAAAGCAAAGAAAGCCAATGTGAACTGGATCAATTGTTTAAATGGGCAACAAAGAAAAATAAAACTGTAGATCTTGCATTTGTGGTTAATCCTTGTTGACAAAATATGTTGTATTTTAGGTAGCAACATGCATATTTGGTATATCAAAACATGCTTAACTTGAGATTAATAAAAAAGTTAACGAAGTTGAATAAGAGACCAATCCTAAGCAACAAATAAAACAAATGTTTCCAAGGGATTTCACGCAGGCTACCTAAAGTTGTAAACCCAGGATCTATCCTAGCACGAGTCAAGAGGGTTTTGACAACCTCGTCTCTATTCATATACAGCTGAAGGCATCGTTCTATCAAGTTCTGCACCTGTAACAAGAATTAACTAGACTGAGATCAGCAGGGAGAAATGAAACAGATATTGCAGAGAAAAGATGTGGTACAAATAAGAAAATTGATAGATAGTACCAAAAGTACAAGAAGTAAAATATGTCAGAAATAAAATAAACGTTGAACCATATCTTACAAGTTCAATGTCTTCGCGTGAAACCTTTCTGCTATCATTGCTTGAAGCAGATATTGAACCGGAATCTGCTATTGGAGCTTCTGCTGAGTGATTGTTTTGTTGGTCACTTTGAGAGTCCTGGGAAACTTGATTTGAGGACTGTATTTCTTGCTTGCTCTGAAATCAATGGAAGCTCTCCTGAGTATTCAGAATACAAGAGAATCGAATGGTGCTTATATAACACCAAACTTCATGTGTCCAAAAGTATAGATAATTGTTACATATACAATAGTAGCCATCTCGTTCACTGTACAAATAAGTAAAATTCTAGCAGTTCTGAGAGAATATCTGTTAGAAGTCAAAAAAAACAAAAATTAGTTACGTGTACTCTGCACATAAAAAGACCTGTAAAGTCTTCATTCCAGTTGACTGCAAGTTGACAACATCTCTATTTTTCAGCTCTGAAGATTATTCCTGCTAGGGTTAGTTTATCCATCAAGATGGAAACAAGACTGTTTGCTCTGAAGAAACTCATAAGTCTGAGGCAGTTTAATCTGAAAAGAAAACAATGAACATTAAACATTAAACATGGAGTCACACATTGAGTATATACACAAGTCTAATAACAGAACTCCTAACTTGCGAGAAGGAGAAAGGACATGAATACAAACGTTCAAAAAATTTTGTAATATAATTTAGACTAATCCCACATTTTCGTACTCCTCAACCACTTTCATCTCTTAATAAATTCAGGAAGCAAAAGCATTGCTCCTCACATAATTATACAATCTGAGTGACATCACGTATTTATCTTATGCAAATAAACACAAGCATTCTCTTGTGTGATCACCCAAATTGCTTTATGATACTACAAATCATTTACGAGAGAAAAAGGCACCAAAAATAAAGTTACTACGCCAGTTTACATAGAACTTCACAAAGCCAACAACATTATCTAATGTAGCAGAGAGCTGATTGACTGATGACCCTGGGACTTAATGTCTGAAAAAATGCAATAGATCATATAACTCTTTACTTGGTCAAGATATTTTTATTTCTTCTACATCAAAAATTCCAGAAGAAGGTGAAAACCTCAAGACAACAGTTCTGGTTGCATAAAAAGGGACACATGAAATACAGTAAACGAGGCCCGTACTGACGATTATAATTAAGCAGATACCTGCAAAAAGTAATAGTATCTAAAAGATTCTGCTTCCACCAGGAACTAAAATAATAATAAAACACGATTAAATGCATCATTAAGTCAAAAGCGGTTTGATTATTTCAATATCTTTAATGTTCCCCACTCAACCAAATCCAACATGAAATAAGAAAAGTTAATAAAATTTAAAACCAGCAGATGTTTTAAAAAACAAAAATACAGAAACCCAAAGTTACTAGTTTCAAAGGATTAAAGAAAAAAAGGTAAGATCTGAAACAGAAAAGAAAAAAAAATACCTTACACCGAATTCTGATTCCCCAAAACTCCAACAGAGAACAGGAAGGCTTCAAATTTTAGTTTCGACGAATTTGGAGACGCTGTACCTCCTTCAAAGCTCAAAATTCAAAACAATTACAGGAATTCAATAAAAGATAATCTAACCCTCAACAATCGAAGCTTGAGCTATCATTTCGAAGACTCGTCAAGAAAGCTCTTTACAATGTATTGAGCCCTCGAGATAGGCATCTACAATACTGACTCAAGTCATATTTACACAGAGACAGTTGAAAGCTTCGAATGCACGGAGACAGGACCAAGAAATGAAGAGCAAGTGAGCAACACTGGAGGAGGAAGAAGAAGAAGAAGAAGAGGAGGAGAGAAAAAGGAGAGAACTCAGAGAAGAGTGTGGAAAAAATCTTACTGAACTTAAATTATTAATTCTTTCCTTTTCTGTCATTATTGTATTCTTACATATTTTCAAATCTGCCGTCCCGTCCCGAAGGTAAATTCTGAGATAATAAATGAGACTTGGAGAAATGGACACGGCGTCAGTTCACGGACTTCCTTCAAGCCTCGGTTTTAACGGCGTAGTTAAAAGACCACGAGATTTTTATAATTTCCGGTCACGAGAGTCTTGTGATTTAACTAAGTCCTTAGATGATAAGTATAATGGTTATCATCAAATGATTAGACTTTAAATATTTGTTATAAATATTTAAAATTATATTAATACAAAAATTATGTTAAATTGTTAAAGTATTATTATTCACATTATAAAATCGTTAACCCCATTACTTAATTAAATATTGATTTTAATTTCAGGCATAAAATAATATAATTAAATAATAATAATAATATCAGCAGCAATAGTATTTTAGTTAGTGAATTAATTTTTAAGAGTATATTAGTTTACTTTAAATGTTTAAGGTTTGTTTGTTTTTACTTTTAGTTTTATTTTTGACTTTTTGTTTTTATTTTTAAATTTAGTCAAATAAAATATTTTTGTTTAAGCTTTTTTAGTTTCATTGATTTTTATGACTTGTAAAAATTATTTAAAAAGTATTTTTTTTCTATTTTTGTATTGTCATAATCTGATTATTTAATTAATTTAATTTGTATTTAATAAATTAGTTTAATTTTTAATAATTAAATTAAATTTATTTATTCAAATTTAAAATATTTTCAAACTTTAATCAAATAAAATTTTAATAATTGCTTTTATATATATATATCTATACTATATTTAATGCTATGTTTTTCTTAGTACAATCTATAATTATAATTTATAATGATTGATAAAATGAAATAAAAATTAAATATTACAATTAAAAAAGAAATGAAACCAAAAAGTACTTTTATGGATTTTTACGTGACGATGATAGATAATAATAATAATAATAATAATAATAATAATAATAATAATAATGTCCTTCTTTAAAATGTATTTGCTTTCTGCATCTCAATTATTAGTCCTGCGAAGGCTAAAAGGTATTTTCACGTGACTTCCGATAAGAACACTTCGTTTTTTGTGGACTGTCGAAGGAAACGTTGACTAACGGATGTGAAACAAAAAAATTTCAATTTTGGAAAAAGATGTAATCGATGTAAGCAAATTAGTTGTTTATTTATCTTAAGTGGTGTTCTTGTTAGTTAAAATCTTTAAAATTACCGTGAGGGTAACTAGTGTGTAACTCAGACACGTGTATTGTAAGGGCAATCAGTGTGTCGACGGGATGGTTTCACTTGCAGCAGCTTTCAGTCCTGGTTTGCATATTTTGCAAGAATTGCTGAAGACCATAAGGGACCAATCTTTTCGTGACTTCCATAGCGTTTTGTACCGCAAAATCCTGCGCTAGTTAAGGTATTTTGTTTTTTTCGTTTGTAGAAAAAAAAAACTCTAAAATTACTCATAACCACGTAAGAGATAAAGGTTAAAAAAAAATGTTTGAAAACAAAGGGTGTTATAAACAATAGCGTTCTTTCTAATAATAAAAAAATTGTAGTCGATGGGTCTCAAATATTTTTTTTGAGTACATGTTAAATTCAATAAGTTACATGTTGGATAATGTACTAATTAATCATTATAAAATTTTGTCAAAAATGTATAGTTAGAAATAAAATAGATGGATGAATAAATATATATTATGTGGTATTATTAAATTTTATATCTTAAATAATTACTATAATTATTTAAAACTAATTCAAATTATATAAGAGAATATTATAGATTTTAAATTCAAATTTTTTAATTTTAATAACTCTTATATTTTAAGAATGTACCTCAAAGTAAAGTTTATTATGAATTAATTAAATTAATTATGTTATTATACAATCATGTTAGATTCCGTTCAAAATTAATAAAATAATCATAAGTTAATCGAAAGCTATGTTAGATAGCTTCAATGAGGTAAACAGGTAGTCAATAGAGAAAGTTAGGAATTGAAAAGAAAGAGCCTAAAAAGGTAATCTCATCACCTAAAAGCATAATATACGAGAAATCATATCAACAATTGAAAAATAAGATAGAAAAAAAAAGGATATCTTTAAGTTGATAGAGAGTTAGAGAAGAGAACAGAAAACAAGAAACTTAGATTAAATTTGTCGTATAAAAAGATGAAACATGATAGGTGCTCGTGTTTGAAAATAACGACTAGAGAAGTTGATAAAGATACTTCTAAAGCCTTTTTAATAAAGGTGCAGAAGATAACATCTTTTTAAGTAATCTTAACATGTCCAAAAGATGTTGTAACTTTACTTTTTGTCGACAAATCACAAGAGGAATAAATTAAAAGAGTTTTGAGGGAGATAAAGAGTTAAAGGATAGTAGGGCTGATAAAATACCTATAAAGGTGTGGAAGAGCTTAGGAGAAGAGTGTCTTACTTGACTAACCAAGCTTTTTATTGCGATCCTTAAGTTTGACAAAATGAATAAAGAGTGGAAGCTTAGTATGTTAATATCTCAATACAAGGGAAACAAAAAAAGGATATCCAAAGTTGTAATAAATATAGAAACATTAAACTACTTAGCCACGCCATGAAATTATTGGAGAATGTGATTGAAAAAAGAGTAAGAAATGATGTACTTATCTCGAAAAACCAATTTGGTTTTATGTCAAAAAGATCCACGACATCAAATTTAGATCTTCTTAGAAGATTGATGGAATATTATAAAGAAAGAAAACCTTACTTATATATGGTTTTTATTGAGTTAGAGAAAGCTTATGACAAGGTATTTAGGAAAATCATATTGAGATGTTTAGAAGTTAAGGGAGTTCCTATAACCCATATTCAAGTTATTAAGGATGCGTATAAAGATATACAAAAATAAAGTATGGACAATAAGAAGAGATATAGAGCATTTTTCTATCAATATCTGGCTACATCAAGACTCCTCGGTAAGTCTTTTTTTGTTTACAGTAGTGATGGATGTGCTTACCAAAAATATCCAGAGGGGCGTGCCTTGATGTATATTATTTGTTGATAACATTGTTTTAATGAATGAGACAAAAAATAGTATCATTGTCAAGCTAAAACTTTAGAGGGATACGTTAAAGTCTAAAGATTTAAAATCGAGCAAGACTACGATTGAGTACTTAAAGTATAAATTTTTGGGACATATAATGGCTTTCGATGCGGAGTAAAGATTGATTCAGAATTTATACCATAGAAAAAAGTGCTCTAAATATCTAAGATTTATCATCAAAAGCAATTGAGTGATTAATGAAGATATTGTTCACCATATTAGATAAGGGTGATTTAAATGGAGAAGTGCATCAAGAATTTTATGTGATTAGAAGATGCAACTTAAACTCAGAGGTAAGTTATATCGTATAATAATTAGGTCGATCATATTCTATAGGACGAAATGTTATCCAATCAAACAAGTTTATGGTCATAAGTTAATGGTGACAGAGACGATGATGTTTCGTTTGATGTACAATCTTATCAAAAGAGATAAGGTCATGAATGTAATGATAAGAGACAAATAAAAAGTGAGTAGTGGTAATTAAGAGAAACAAGGTTTAGATAGTTTGAACATATTAAGAGGAGGCTTAAAGAGAAAATGCAAGAGGATTGTGCTTATGAACTGTAAGAGAGAAAAAAAAAAGTCAAAACAGAGCTATAGAAAGGTGATCAAGAATGATACAATTATGTTAGAACTTATCGAGAACGTGACCTTTATTAAAAAACTTTGACTTATTAGGATACGAGTAAAGGACTTCGTATAAAGAGATTCTTCTCTTTTTTCACAGGTTTTAAAAACATTTTCCTTCAAATCTTATGATTTGTATTTAGCATAATCTTTTAATGTTTAGTTTTTCCCTCCTAGTTATTTGGCCTAAGCATATTCTTATTTAAGTTAAACATTTTTTTCTAATGAGGTGCTTGTTTTATTTTTTTACTTATCATCTTTCTCGTTTCTTTATTTATTTACTTATTTAATATATTTATTTTGTTATGTATTTATTTTATTACTTATTTTATATTTTTATTTATGCAAAGTAACTAATTTTTGTTTATGAATTTATTTTATTATTATCTACTTATATGTTTAATCTTATGTTTACTAATTTATTATTTTAATATATCTATTATCAAAAATTATTTTATTATATATATATATTTTATGTGAGTGAAATAACATCTCTACTAATTAGAAATAAGATAGACCTCTTCAAATTGCGCATGCTATATTGTTGTTGTTATAATTTAATCAGAATTTGAATATAAAAAATTAATTTAAAGTTAAATTTTAAAAAGTTAAAAAATTGATCATTAAAATAATAATTTTGTATATTTCACTCAAATTCAATTAATTAAGTCAAATCGAATTAAACAAAGGATCGGCAGTTGCCATCCCTTTTTTTTTCCACGAGGTATTGTTGTTCTAATTTAATCAGAATTTGAACATAAAAATTGATTTAAAGTTAAATTTTAAGAAATTAAAAATTTGATCATTAAAATAATAATTTTTATATTTCACTCAAATTCAATTAATTAAGTCAAATCGGATTAAACAAAGGATCGGCAAGTGTCATTTTTTTTTCGTTTCCTACGAGGTATTCTAGAAGAGTCTCGACTATGGGAAGACATCTCTTAGAATACCTCGTGGGAAACAAAAAAAAGGCACCTTTAAGCCATTCACACCTAAACTAATCCCCTCTCAAGCTAGGTAGATTTTTTGCGGGAGACAAAGACCTGACTCTAAGGAGGCGGTTGATTTGTATGAGGGAATGGTAATAGAAATAGGAATGAATATAGTGAGGAATGGAAATGAATATTATCATTATAATTATGATGGTTGGTTAAGAGGAATGAATGATTACCATTACTATTGATAGTGGTTGGTTTGTAAAAAATAATGTAATTAATTAATTACAATATATTAAT
>JAOTAX010000004.1:3767350-3782471 GCA_025629825.1 Erythroxylum guanchezii | reverse complement strand
TACTATATTTTAATTAATGAATGAATTATATTTTAACTAATTATATTTTAATTAATTATAATGTACTTAATTAATTATTATTATTATTTTAATTAATTATATTTTAATTAATTATATTTTAATTAATTAGTAAAATTAGTTTCTACTAAGGAATGATTTTCATTCCTCTACTAAATGGGGGGGTATGGAGGATTTCCCCAAAGTGGGATATCAAACCCTTACCTCTATAATCATAATCAACAACCAACCACTCACTTTTTCATTTCATACCCATTAACTCCTTCCCAAACTCTTCAACCAAACACCCCTAAATTTTAAACAGCTACATATATATATATAGACAATTTAGATTCACGACCTCGTTTAAATCAAAAGACTCCTTTGCTAAGTCTCCTGGATCCAGGGGCTGTTTGTTTCCGTTATTTTCTTCCGTTTTTTGTTGTCGTTTTTGTAAAAAGAAAACAGGTAAGTAAAACGTGTTTGATTTACTCTGTTGTGATGTTTTGTTTCTGAAAATAAAAAAACCACAACAGTTTTACAAAAACCAAAAAACATCGTTTCTCTAAATTTTGACAACATGTTTTCTTCGACAGAAAAACAACATATCTCTATTTTCTATCTCAATTAATAATAATAATAATAATAATAATAATAATAATATAAAAGTATAAAATTTATAATAATAATTAATAAATAATAAATAATAATAATAATAAGATAATTAATTTGGTATAATAAAATTAAAAATATTAACAAGAAAATTTATAACAATAATTAATAAAAATAAAAATAATAAAATAATAAAAATTTATAATCATAATAATAACTTATTCAAAATTAATAATAATAAAAATAATAATAATAAAACCAAGCATATTTTTGTTTTCAGTTTTTTATTAGAAATCTCAACCAAACAGATTTTTATTTTCAGTTTTTATATTGCAAATATCAACCAAACAGGTTTTCGTTTTTTTTTTTAAAAATAGAAATTAAAAATAAGAAATAAAAACTAAAAATAAAACAGAAAAATAAAAGTAAAACCAGATCCTAAAATTACTGCCATCCTCATTAATGCAATAAAGACAATTAAATTAAAAGCATCTCTCCTCCTCACTTGTGACTTGACTCACTCACTACAAATTCCGAGGCATCTTTTCCTAATTGAACTGAGATACACACGCGGAGGCGGACTACACTACACACAGACTGCACTGCACAAGTTGCCGTTGGGGAAAAGGCCAGTAAGTGACAGCTACAAGCAATCTCAAATCCTTTCCTAATGAGGCCATTGCCTTACCTGTCAAGTTTGCGAGAAAAATGCAACAAAATTTTAAACTATTGATTTGAATTTATTTTAATTATTATTATTATTATTAAAAATTATTTAAATTATTAATTAATAGGTTAATTTTATAAATTAATAAATTTTTAAAATAAATAAATAAATAAATATTTATTTAATAATTTATTATTCAATTAAACTTCAAATTTTTCTATATATAAAAATAATCTATTTCAATAATATTTTAAATTTTTTCATTTTATTTAATCTTTAACTAATTTTACAATTTTTTAAAACTTAAACCTCTTACTTTATAGATTTAACTTCCGGTTTAATTTTTAAAATATTATTCCACAATATTCCATATACGTGGCAATGGTTGGATTAGACCCAAGTATAAATCTTTCGTTAATTTAAATTTTATTTATTAATTTTGAATTAGATCATATTTGGATTAAAGATGCTAAATTGAGTATTGGAATCCATTAGTTTAAGATTGCAATTTTTGACATTAATAAGTGAAAGATCTAGACATGTAAATTAATTTAATTATAAAGAAAACTTATTTTAATCTATAAAAATATAAATAAAATTTATAAGTAGTTTGCCTTACTAATAACACAAATAAAAGTAATTTTGTCATTTTATCTTTAAATTTTTATTAATAAGTATCACTTAAAATATGGCTTCATGTGAATTTTGAAAGGAAAAACTATAACACAGCTTACTGGTGGAAAATTTGGTAATCCCTATTTATTATACGTGAATAAAAATTTGAAAAATATAAAAAATTATTAATTATATTTACAATGAAATTTATAAGTTGAATTTAATTAATTAATATTAAACTTTAATTAAAATTTAAATAGTTTAATATATTTTAAATAAAAACTTTTTTCAAAATATTTTATACAGGTTTTAACACTTTTAAAATATTAATGGAAAATTTCTAATAAATACACTACATAATTACGTAATCGATAGAAAATTTGTAATCTTATTACGTGTGACTTTTTAATTTAAATTTCGAGTTAAATTTTAAATTCAATTACTTATTATTTTAATATCAAATATGACCTTATTCAATTTAAAGACTAATTAAACTAGACATGCAGTGGTAACTTTAGGCCGGCCTTGACTTTACCATAATCTTCACATAATTTAGTAACTATATAGTTCTATTAAAAAAATCATGGCACGGCACGTGATCAAATTAATGACAAATTAAAATGTAAAAGGATTTTTTAATTATGATTACTCTTATAACCAAAATTAAAAAATCGAATTGATATAATCAATTTAATAGTAAAAATTCTAAATCGGTTAATTTTTTAATTTAATTTTTAACTTTTCAATTCGATTTACTTTAATAATGTTTGTTATAAAGACCAGTCAGTTTCTTAAGTAATCGACTAGTCTTCATAAATTAATTGATATTTATAATCTAAAATAAATCATTTAATTTTTTCTTTTTAATCAAAATTTAAAATTTTTAATAAAAGTTAATCTTCTTTAATTATATTTTAAAATTTAAAATTTTATCATATTTTTAATTAATTTTATAATAATTAAAACATTTAAATTTTAAACATTTTTTCTCCGGCTTTTAACAAACCAACGTTGCTGCGGTTTGGCACCCAAAAAAGAATCGACACAGAGAGACCAATTACTCCGGTACACGTCAGAAGATTTTGTCTCCTTATTCACACCAACCATTGAGAGCGACTCGCGCATGTGTACATCATTTTGACGCCGTGGTACAGTACACGTGTCAGAAACTTATAGGCAAACCGTGGCATAACCATGGCCGTTTATCGTATTGGGATTGGGGTTATTGTCTTGACCGTTTTGGCATTGACTAGTCGAATGTTACCATCGGACGGTGAGGCGTCGCTGTTCCGTACAATTATTAACAAAAGAATTTATAATTTCAAACAAAATGCTTTCCTACTAATTAATAGAGACTGACAATGAATCGGCCTAGGAATTTAGATTTGGGTATTTTAACAGATCAGTTCATAGGTCAGGTTTAAGTTTAGACTAGCCTGAAATTTAATTTTTTAAAACAAAACATCGTTATTTTATTAAAAATAGTTGAATTTCAGGGTGGTTTAAGATAATTTAAACCTGAATTTAATTAAAAAAAATATTATTTTATATTTTTTGTAAAAAATTATTTAAAAAATGTTGACGAAATGGCTCATAGTCAGTCCATTATTATCCTTACAAATTAAATTTTTTATGTTATTTATTTATATTATAGGAAATTTTAAAAAATAATAAATTTAATATACTAAGAACTAGTTTATAAATAATAATAAAATTTAATATATTAACGTTATAATATTAATTTAAAACATTATTGCTTGCAATTCACTTATTTTTTGTCGGTTGGTTTTGGAAATGGTCCAGTGCTAAGAAGGTTGGGTTATGCGCCCGCAAAGGACTGATATTAAGAGATAAGAACCCATAGCGTCTGGCCGAATTAGGCAAAATCACGTGAGCCCCGCGTATCTGTTGCTCGATATCGTGGTTTCGACTTTCTGCTTCTGGGTCTGTCGAGTTGTACCAAGAAACAGATCTTTCTTTCATCTTATACCGCGAGACCATTTTTTCGATATCTTCTGGCTTCTAATGTAAATGGGATCATCTGAACGCGACACTTTGATGTCGACCAATTCTGTTTATAAATATAGAATTTGTATTATATAATTTGAATAAATCATGAAACATATATAGTAATCTGTGTTTTAGATAAATTATGAATTAATAATTTTAAAAAATATGGGTTTGGAAATATAATTACAAATAACACTACCAAGTAGATAAAAATATAAGACAAAAGCTTAACGTAAGGCCCGTCTTAATATTTTATAAATCTCGGATAAAATAAAAAAAGGTCTTATATATTTTTTCTTTTTATAAATATAAAAAATAAACTCTTATAAAAATAAAATAAAAACATGTCAAAAATCATTTAGGATTTTATTTCACCTCCTTTTATAAGATCTTATAGGGGTTCAGTGATATCAAAGCCACCAAATAATGACCTGAGTTTACCTAACGACACGAATTTAAACCCAATCAAAACAATTTAGGAGCGATTCCACAAAGATAGCCAATTTGCTAACGCATGCTTGAGGCGGAAGGTACATTATAAATATGAGATTTACTAATTAAATCACTTAAAAAATTTAAATTCAAATATTTTTATATATTTATATATTAATTAGGATAAATTCATGTATTACTGAATCTTCTCACTTGCTAGTAATTTACAGTTATTAACCACTTAACTGTTACATGATAAGTTACAGGACTATAAAATGGCCATAAGAGGAGACGGAAAAAAGCTCAACTCGCCGCTCAAAGGGCCAACAACGGAAAGCCGCATGCACACCACACGTCGCTCTTCGGCCACCGATTCCAAACAGGGAAAAGCACTAGGCTTTTTGGAGTCATATGATTTCAACCCCTCCCCTCCAAAAGCTATTTAATAGCAACTTTTTGGTTGGCCCTATCATGTCCCAGACAATAGTTCATGCCTAGAAACAAAACAATCCGTCGACGGCCCAAGAGCATATATATTGTAAGTCACTCCAAAACTATGGACCCCGTGTCCACCGCAAGCTTATGGTCAACTCTGCCACACTTTAACATAATGCCCAGAAATTTAGAAGTTGAAGATTAGACTTGTGGTCAGGGATTATAGTTTACTCTAGTTTTAAATAGGATATTTGTTTAAAAATGAAGACAGGATTTAATCTTTAAACATCATTTAATTGAAATTTATTTCTTAATTTTAAGCAATATTTTAAACCGATAAATCAAAAAATTTAAGATTTAAATATTCAAGCGATATTATATCATCATAAAATCAACTAAGTATTGAATAAGATGAAAAATTAGAATATGATTAAATAAACTTGTTTAATTTACAAAAATTTAATAATTAATTAATAATAGTTTTGTCTGATTTTGGTGGTGCTGGACACTGCTGCTTAGACTCATAGATTGGTTGACTCTGGTTTAGAAATACCTGCAAAACAATAAGGCACACCGGGAGTTGATTACCGGTAGGTTTCTCCGACGCTCAAGTTAACCTTTTTGTGAAGGTTTTGGTAGCTAGGAATAAAGAATACTAAGGTTCTCCGTACCTTTTTAATGATGAGATAATAAATTTATATAGTTAATACTTACAAGAATTAGGTCAACATCAAGGAATGGATCGATTTTTAACAACAAAAATTATTAAATTAAATTAAACTGGTTAAAAATTATATTAAAAAATTAGATTGTTTAAAATTTTAATAATTAAACCGGCCAACTCTTTAGCATAAAACACCATGGAAAGTCTTGATTTTTTTTTTGTTGATGTATAAACTAGGAATATCCAGACCGTGGAGTGTCCAGTACTTGGTGTTAAACTTATTAAGAGAATTATTGGGATGGAGGACCACTTTACATCACCTTCCATCGCCCATCGAACGCTCTCTTCTTCATCCCAAGAAAATGTTCGCGTGTATGGGTTGAAGGTGTGTGAGCCACTAAGCACTTGCGTCCAAGTAAAGGACTTATGGCGACTAAAAATTAGATCTGCATATTTTCAACGGTCGGCCACGAGTTGGTGGACGTGATTGCTTCTTGTTGAAGATCGTCAAGTGAAATATCTGTGATTCTCCATCGGTCGTTCGTTTCAGCATTATTGGTTTGGTGATTCTGCGCTGATAAGTGGGCCGGGTTCATGGGTTCATTTAATGGGTCCAATTCTTATTCTTCACACACTGAGATCATTGAATTTTTATTACTATTTTGTTATTAATATCTTTTTAAAGATTAATTAAAAAAATCTCAAATTTTCAAAATTTTAATTATTGCCTGGAATTTAAAAAGTTAGCAATAAAATGTCAAACTTTTAATTTTTTTAAATTATAGCACAAACTTTAAAAAATGATAGTAAAATGTTCAAACTTTCAATTTTCTTTAATTATAGCTCGACGTTATCTGTTGTTCTTCTGATATCTTTAGTCTTTTGTTTTCTGTTTGTTTTTTGACGCCCCAAACAACTCTCGCATTACAGCGTACTGTACCAATAAGCTCTTTATTTTTAGTTCGTTATCCTGATGTTCTTAGTGTAAGGGCGTTGACGCTGCATTATCATCATCATCATACTCAGTCTAAAATCTCACATTAAAGTGGGATCTAGGAAAGTCTGATAGTACGCAACCTTACCCCTACATAGTAGAGAGGTTATTTCCGGAACCCACATGCAAATGAGACAATATAAAAATGATGCAAGTTATAGAATTGTAAAACGGAGGTCAAAATAATACTCTCACACTCACAAAATCACAATCCGAATATCCATCTTAAACCCAAAATTGGCAACAACTTTGCAACCACTGACAGATAGATTGATTACACATCACCGGAGCTATATTGCAGATCAAGATAACTAATAAAAAAAAAGAAAACCTCACCAGAAAATTTCAAAAGATAAAAAAGGAAAAAAATCTAAAATGACAAAAAATGATATCAAAATCAAGAAAAGAAAAGGAACAAATCAATTCAAAAAAAGAAATGGGCTTTCCCAGATTTAGAGAAGAAGGAACAAGAAGTAGAGAAAAATTAGGGAACTTGAAAATAAGAAGAAGATCGAGGGGTAGGATTGGAAAAAAATATGGACTCTTTTTTAAGTGGAAGAAAGAAGAGATTGAGAGATCTCAACCTTAATGGTAACACTATAAAACAAGATCTGCCACTGAAAACAAAATAACAACATAAGCAAAAGCACAAGCAAAGTAGATCAAAGAGATAACAGAACAATACCTTGCTATTGGTAACACAATCGTTAACATTAATAGCAGGGAACAACAAAGTCCCATTAACCTGCATCTGATACAACCTCTTAACACCAGTGGTAGTCTCCTCAGAAACTCCAACTAGTCTCTCCACATTTATTGTTAGTAATAAAAGGTCAAACCCACAATAGGTAACAAACTAAGAGTGCCCACAAATGGAATAATATTTAAAGAATGGTGAAGAAGAAGAACAAGAAAAGGTGGTACCTTGGAGCATAATCATAGCTAAGCTGGTGGATTTAAGATGTAGAAGAAGAAAACAGAAAAGCAGGAAGAAGGAGAAGGGTAAAAAGCCTTTTTCTTTTCACATAAAGGAAGGATCTTTTTGTAATCATCGTATGATACGAAAATGTAATCAAAATTTAATCTTAAAAAAAAACCCACACCAAAAAATGAAATGAAACACAACAAAAAGAATGGAGATCTAGAAATAACAAAGATGTACAGAAAAAGAACAAGATGCAGAGAAGCAAGAGCAGGCCGGCGCTGCCTCTTAGCAGGTCATTGATAGGGGCGTAGAGGACGGTGACGGCAGAGATGACGGTGGTGAGGACGAGTTGGGCGTTCTTAGCCGTGGAGATCTACAAAACTAATAACGAACGTTGAGAAAAAAAATATAAAGATGAAAATTTAGAGCACCTCATCTCTGGGGTTTCGAACAGAATGATGGTTGGAGACTGCACGCCACTCCTTCCTCGAAGATGATGGAATTGGAAAAGTCAACTTGTCTACTCCCATAACGACAAACTCCTCTCTCAACATTCTACACTCACGCAAGCCGCGCGTCGAGGGAATAAATTAAAAACGAAGGAAAAAATTGAAATCAAATCGTAAGGTCGTCGAGACTGCGTAATCTGATTTATGTCATTTTTAAATAACGATGCTGTTTTGATTACATTATTAGATGATGTCGTTTCATTAATTTTCATTTGTTGTATTAATTTTGGCTGACGTATATAGGTTTATAAAACACGTAGCAAGCCACATAAGCAAACTTAACAAAAACATTAATGTCAGGTTGGAATTGAAAAAAATATAATGTTTGAGCATTTTATTGCTACTTTTTGAAGTTCAGGCAAAAATTGAACAAATTTGAAAATTTTGGCATTTTATTACTAATTTTTAAAGTTTAAGCTATAATTGAAAAATTGACAAAAGTTTGAGCTTTTTTTAGTAATTAACTCTTTTTTTTTCTTTAAGATAGATAGAAGTAAGAATGTGTATTACTAAATCTCTTGTGTGTTATCAAGACTTCTACCGGGTGTTGTTGTTGTAGAAAACCCATAGTTATTGCCTTTAGATGTGTTTTACATAAATCTTCAAATGAATATAATAATTGTTAATTATGTATTTGTCTAATTAACAAGTTAAAATTAAGTGATAGAGTTTCAAATAATATTGAACATTTCACATATAACAAATTTAGATGTCTAATTATCTAAAACCAACTTAAGACTTTCAAAGACACTCATATACTATTTAAAAATGTCAATATATCTAATAGACAAGATGTAAGGCCCCAAAATATTCCCTAGTTGAAATAATACATGTTTATGAAAGTCAATGTGTGATAGGAGTTAAAATTTTGCTATGATTAGAATATGAAAGACTTATGACTTGAATTTTTTATCAAGTGGATTATAGTGAGTAAATTAGAATTAATTGATACCATTAAAGAATTGAGTTATTTAAATGTATATTATATTAGGAAAACTTTCAAGTGGCAAGATAAATTGGTATATGAAAATTTCAATGATTAAGCCTATGAGTTAGTGACATTTGGCATAGTTGATACATTGACAAATGGCATAGTTAATAAAGTGACAAATGACCTAATAAAATTGTGGCATTTGGCAGCATTTATTAAGTGAAACATGGTTTAATGGAAGTGTGACGAATGGTAGCTTAAGTGCAAGACATATGTGACACATGCAAGAAGACACATGTCTTATGGAGTTAGTGACACCTAGGTGGTGATGAAGTAAGTTTCTGCTGGAAACTTTTATGTTTTGCTCTTTTTATTCACTTTGCTTTCTTCTCTCCACGAAACTTCCCATCTCCTCTCTAACTTCTGGATCTTTGCTGAAGCTTGGATCATCATCTTTGTAAGTTATTTCATCAAGAAGTAGGTCATGTAACTTTATGTAATATTATTTAGTTGGTGCTGAAAGTTACACCTTAAACTTAGGTATGTGCTGGATGTTGGAAGCTTAGTTTAGCTGGATTCTTGGAGTTGAATTTGAAGTTAAGTAAGGTAAGAGAATTATAAACTTGGTATCCTGTGATAGCATGTGTTGTTTGATGTTTGATATGGATCAATTGGGTACTGAAATGGAAAAAAAATGAGGTTTGATACATGCTAAAAACTGGTTCGGTTGAGTAGTTCTACTAGACATGTTTTGGTATCTTAGCCATATCTTGCCCTGTAGGTATCCAAATTGGATGAATTTAAATTCGGAGTAAACTAGAAACTTATATCTAGAACTTTCATGAAGGCGTTGAATTTGATTTCCGTCACTAATTGTGTCAAAAGTTGGCTTGAAGTTGAGTATCTGAAATCTGTCATTGTATGTGAACAATTTATAGTCATTTGGGGATAATTTTCAAAATACTGAACCAAAGTGCATAACATTGGTGTCAGTAGAAACTTAAGACATAAAAAAACAAATGTTTAGAAGAATGTTTGGCCTAAATCCTTCAATTTTTTTGTATCAGAGCATGGTTTAAGCGATTATGGTTTAACCAGAGCTTAACTATTACTTCTATTAAATGTACAAGTTATGTTTTGGCCTAATGCGGTGTCCTATGTTTTGTCTATAAAATTACGATGAAAGGATCTCGCGATTCTGTTGACAAAGTTGCTGAAAGCAATCAACCGGACCAAACTCATCCGGTAATATCTGGACCCTTTGGGGGTTAATCGAGGTGAAGCTGGGTTGCAACACCCTCCTCCACCTCAGGGAGAGGCTTTGATTAAGCTATCCCAAGATATGATGACGTTGCTACATTGGATGACAGCACCTAAGGCTCCGATTGATCAGCTGAGAAAGTATGGAGCCAAGGAATTTACTGGGACATCTCTGGAGGAATCTGAAAGAGCTAAGTTCTGGATTGAGAAGGTGAAGAAGGTACTGGATGAGATCAGTTGTCTAACTGAGCAGATGGTGCAATGTGCTGTCTCCCTTCTACAAGGAGCAGCTTATAAATGGTGGAAGTTCGTTATGAGAAGTCCTCAGCTACCTGTACCTCTGACTTGGGATTACTTTGCCCAAGAAATTAAAGCTAAGTATGTGACAGAGGCTTACAGAAAGGATAAATGGAAGTAATTTCTAAACTTGAAGCAGAGAAACTTATCAGTTGCTGAGTATGATTGGGAGTTTAACCGACTCAGTAAGTATGCCCCTGAATCCATGCTTACTGAGGCGTTCCGATGTCACCGATTTGAGGATGGATTGCATGATTCCATTAAGGAGGATCTGGCAGCAATTTCTCTGTTGCAATAAACTGGTCCAAGCTGCAATAAAAATAGAGAGACAGGAGATGGTCAGGAAAGAAAGAAGTCAGAGGAGGGGTTTTGATAGAGGAGGCCAGTGCTTAAGGAAATGGAGTCGGGAAGGTACTACTTTTACATCGGAAAATACACAGAGACCTGTGACTCGGGGAAAGCGACAAAACTTTCCCTCTTCGACAGTTTCTGGCGAGGGATCGACTGGAGATTGAGATTCTGAACCCTCGGAGTGCCCTGATTGTTCTGTACATCATTGGGGTGTTTGGAGAGGGGCTACGGGGAGCATGTTTTTGATGTGGTAGTATTGAGCATAAGATAGCCAGTTTCCCTCTCAGCCAAGCTCAAATATCACAAGCCAATCAAGAGGTCTTTCATGCATTTGCTAATAACAGAGGACGTGGTAGAGGTTGAGGAGGATCTGGGCAGAATAGACCGAATTGGAGTAATCAATCGGAAACTGTGAATCGACCAGCTGTGCCTATTGCTTCGGCTCGGGCTTATGCAATGAAATCTTGAGAGGATCAAGATGCACCGGATGTCATTGTTGGTATGGTTTCTCTTTTTGATTCTGAAATGTATGCATTAATTGATCATGGATCTTCACATTTATATATCTATGTTGGAGAAGTGTTTGATAAGGAGATGCTTATAGATCAGTTAGAGTATGATATCCAGGTAACCAGTCCTCTGGGTAGTAGTGTGTTGGTTAATCAAGTGTATAGGAATTGTCCAATTATGATTCAAGGAAATGATTATATAGCAGATCTGATCAGATTGCCTTTTCATGAATCTGATCTGATTCTGGGTATGGATTGGTTATCCAACCATCAAGCGGTAATTGACTGTAAGGCTAAGACAGTTATGATTAGGAGATCTGATCAGTCTGAAGTAATATTGTATGGCATCCGCACTAGCTTCTTAGCTAATGTGGTATCTGCTATACAAGCCCGAAAGCTTCCAAGGAAGGGTTGTGAAGCTTATCTAGCTTTTGCGCTTGATTATAAGAAGGAGGGTGGTAAACTGCTTGACATTCTTGTAGTGAATGAATTTCCAGACGTATTTCCTGAGGAATTACTGGGACTCCCTCCTGAAAGAAAAATGGACTTATCTATCGAAGTCATGCCTGGTACTGCTCCTATATCCAGAGCACCGTACAGAATGGCTCCTATTAAGTTAAAGGAGTTGAAGGTGCAGTTACAAGAGCTTCTAGATGAGGGGTTTGTTAGACCCAGTATGTCACCGTGGAAAGCACCAGTGTTATTTGTTAAGAAAAAGGATGGCACACTACGGATGTGCATCGATTATAGGCAATTGAATAGAGTCACAGTGAAGAATAAGTATCCATTGCCAAGGATTGAAGACTTATTTGATCAGTTGAAAGATGCAAGAGTATTTTCAAAGATAGATCTGCGATCGGGATATTATCAGCTTTGGGTAAAGGATGTGGATGTACCAACGACAACATTTAGGACCCGTTATAGACATTATGAATTTCTAGTAATGCCATTCAGGTTAACTAATGCTCTAGCAGTATTTATGGATCTAATGAATAGAGTGTTCAGGCCTTATTTGGACTAGTTTGTTGTGGTGTTTATTGATGATATTCTGGTCTATTCTAAGAATGAACATGACCATACTAAACATCTCTGAATTGTATTACAGACCCTGCGGGAAAGACAGTTGTATACTAAGCTGAGTAAGTGTGATTTTTGGCTTCAGGAGATATCATTTCTAGGGCATGTTGTCTCTTCTGAAGGAATTAGAGTTGATCCTAGTAAGATAAAGGTGATTGTTAATTGGAAGCCGCTACGGAATGTGACAGAAGTGAGAAGTTTTCTGAGTCTGGCTGGTTATTACAGATGGTTTGTTAAGGGGTTTTCAGTGATAGCATTCCCTTTAACTAAACTATTACGGAAGGGAGTGAAGTATGAATGGTCTGATAGATGTCAGAGTAGTTTTGATCAGCTGAAAAGTATGCTTACTGAAGCTCCTGTCTTGGTCCAACCCATTTCTAGTAATTTTGTTTAATGATGCATCTGGAACCGGCCTGGGTTGTGTTTTGATGCAGGAATGAAAGGTAGTTGCTTATGTCTCTAGGAAACTAAAGACTCATGAACAGAACTACCCTACACATGATCTGAAGCTTGCGGCGGTAGTGTTTGCCTTAAAAATTTGATGGCACTACTTGTATGGTGAAAGGTGTAAAATTTTCACAGATCATAAGAGTCTGAAGTATCTACTTACTCAGAAGAAACTCAATCTGAGACAATGGCGTTGGTTGGAACTGTTTAAGGACTATGATTGTATTGTGGATTATCATCTGGGTAAGGCTAATGTTGTGGCAGATGCCTTGAGTCGGAAGACAATTTCAGCATTATCAGTAAAGCGAGGCGAATGGGAACTTGAATCTGATGGAGCTTTAATAGCTCAGTTGAAAGCAAGGCCTAAGTTGAGGCAAGAAATTTGTGATGCTCTGAGAGCTGATGATAAGTTACAACAACTTATCTTGGCTACTCAAAAAAGTAAACAGTCTAATTTTTCTGTGCTAAGAGATGGTGAATTGTATTATAAGGATCGTCTGTGTGTGCCAGCTAATGAAGAATTGAAGAAGAAGATGTTGTTTAAGGCTCATAATACAGTATTTACTATGCATTCGGGTGGAAACAAGATGTATCAGGATTTGAAGCAGTATTACTGGTGGTCAGGTATGAAACGGGATGTTGTGGATTATGTAGCAAAATGTCTGACATGTCAGCAGGTTAAAGCTGAGCACTAAGTTCCATCTGGTTTGTTACATCCTATTTCTATTCCTCAGTGAAAATGGGATAACATTACTATGGACTTTGCCACTGAACTTCCTCTCACTCAAAGGAAGCATGATGTGGTATGAGTAATTGTGGACAAGTTTACCAAATCTGCTCCTTTTTTGCCGTTTCGTCCTGACTATTCTTTGGATAGGCTTGCAGATTTGTATATGAATGAGATAGTAAGACTGCACGGAGTACCATTGTCGATTATTTCTAATTGTGATCCTCGATTTACTTCGAGATTCTGGAAAAGTCTACAGGAAGCATTGGGTACTCAGGTTAAGTTTAGTAATGCTTTCCATCCCCAGACAGATGGACAATCTAAATAAGTTATACAGATATTGGAAGATATGTTACGGGGTTGTGTGTTGGAGTTTTCTGAGAGTTAGGATAATTATCTGACTTTGATGGAGTTTGCTTACAATAACAGTTATCAGATGAGCATTGGCATGGCACCTTTTGAAGCGTTGTATGGTAGGAAGTGTAGAACTCTGGTATGTTAGACTGAGTTCAGTGAAAATAAGATGATCGAACCAAAAATTGTGAAAGATACTGAATAAAAGATTCAGATTATTCAACAAAGATTGAAAGCTGCCAGTGATAGGCAGAAGTCTTATGCTGATCTAAAAGGAAAGACATTGAGTATCAAGTAGGTGATAAGATGTTTTTGAAAATGTCACCATGGAAACACATACTTTGATTTGAAAAGAAGGGTAAGATTAGTCCGCGATTTATCGATCCTTATGAAAAAGAATTAGACTAATAGCTTATCAACTGGCTCTTCCTAAAGAATTGGCCAAGCTACATGATACGTTTCATGTTTCTATGCTAAGAAGATATCGGTCTGATGTGACACATAAAATTCCAGTGCAAGAAATTCAGGTACAACCAGATTTGTCGTATTGAAGAAGGGCCGATTTCTATCTTAGCTAGAGAAGTTAAACAGCTCTGGAATAAGTCAGTGCCTTTGGTAAAAGTACTCTGGCAACACCATGGATTTGAGGAAGCAACATGGAAACTTGAAGAAACCATGAAAGCTCAGTATCCTCAACTATTTTAGCAGGTTTGAATTTCGATGACGAAATTCTTTTAAGGGGGAGAGAGTTGTAAGGCTCCAAAATATACCATAGTTGAAATAATACATGTTTATGAAAGTACATGTGTGATAAGAGATAGAATTTTGCTATGATTAGAATATGAAAGACTTATAAATTGAATTTTTGATCAAGTGGATTATAGTGAGTAAATTAGAATTAATTGATACCATTAGAGAATTGAGGTATTTAAATGCATATTATATTAGGAAAACTTTTAAGTGGCAAGATAAATTGGTATATGAAAATTTCAACAATTAAGCCTATGAGTTAGTGACATTTGGCATTGTTGATACATTGACAAATGACATAGTTAATAAAGTGACAAGTGACCTAATAAAATTGTGGCATTTGGCAGCATTCAATAAGTGAAACATGGTTTAATGGAAGTGTGACAAATGGTAGCTTAAGTGCAGGACATATATGACACATGTCTTATGGAGTTAGTGACACCTAGGTGGTGATGAAGTAGGTTTCTGCTGGAAACTTTTCTGTTTTGCTCTTTTTATTCACTTTGCTTTCTTCTCTCCACGAAACTTCCCATCTCCTCTCTAACTTCTGGATCTTTG
>JAOTAX010000004.1:3756861-3767250 GCA_025629825.1 Erythroxylum guanchezii | reverse complement strand
ACGGTTATTCAGCTGAGTTCTGTAACTAACTCAGACTGATGCTTGCTTCCGTCTGCTTTTTGTTTCGTCTATTTTTTGCTTTCGTCTGCTTTTTATCCCGTCTTCTTTTTACTAAGCTTCCGTCTGCTTTTCATTTCATCTGCTTTTTACTAAGCTTCCGTCTGCTTTTCATTCCGTCTGCTTTTTACTGAACTTCCGTCTACTTTTCATTCCGTCTGTTTTTCTGCGATATCTTCCGTCTGCTTTTCTGCGATATCTTCCGTCTACTTTTTTGCGATATCTTCCGTCTGGTTTTCTGCGATATCTTCCGCATGGTTTTCTGCGATATCTTCCGTCTACTTTTCTTACTTAATTATTCTCCGTCTGCTTTTCATTTATCCTCTTTTTGTTTGTCATCAAAATTATTAATTACGTAAAGTCATTTTGACTTAACAAATTATGTCTTTTTGAATCTCTTCTTTGCCTTCAAAGATAAATTCCAGATACTTAAAATCATTTTTAAGTATATATATAGTAAGGATGATGGGATAGACGACCACGTAATTCCATCCCACCAGCCCTTTCATCCGATGGCTCCCATTCTTTCCTCCTTACCTCTCACTGTCACATCTGTGACTTATTTAGTCACAGTCGTGACTCATGCCATTTTCTTATATTTTGTGTTTTGATTGAAAGCGGCGACGTTTGTAATGCACTTATTAAGTATATATATACTAAGGACAATATGATGGAAAACACGCAATTCCATCGCACCGTCCCTTTCATCCGATGGCCCCATTCTTTACTTCTTACCTCTCACTGTCACGCCTGTGATTTATTTAGTCATAGCCGTGACTTATGTCATTTTCTTATGTTTTGTTTTTTTTACGCGACAACGTTTATAATGCACTTATTAAGTATATATATACTAAGGACGATATGATAGAGGACCACGCAATTCCATCCCACCATCCCTTTCATTCGATAGCCCCCATTCTTTACTCCTTACCTCTCACTGTCACCCCTATGACTTAGTTAGTCACAGCCATGACTCATGCCATTTTCTTATGTTTTGTATTTTGTTTGAAGGCAGCGACGTTTATAATGCACTTACCATCTACTAAGAGCAACCATGTTTCCATCCCACCGTCTGTTTCATAAACGGCTCTGATTTTTACGCATTATACTCTTGTCAAGGTTGTGACTTAACAAGTCACAGTCATCCATGTATAATTATAATTAATTAATATACTTAATATTAATATATAGTACTTAATAATATTATTATAATAATTAATATGCAATTCATGGTTGTGACTTATTAGTCACGGCAGTGAAGAGCTAATAATAATTAATAATTAATAATAATAAGTTAATATTAAAATGCTCGCCTATGACTCTTTAATATATAGACTTAGTCATAACAGTTACATAAATACACAAAATAAATTTTTTTATTACCTGTGTAATTATTTTAAATTAATTGTTCATTGTTGTTAATTTTTATATACTAATATTAAATTTAAATCTTAATCATAACCCTGTATGAAAAATTATTAATTTTTGTTAAGTTTTATATATTAATGTCTTAATAGATATACCTATTCATGGTTGTGACAAATTATTATATTATTAGTTACTATAAATTAATATTATATATTAATGCTAGGAATATATATTAGTGACAAGCTTTCAGAATGCAACCTTATAATTATAATTAATTAATATACTTAATATTAATATTGAGAACTTAATAACAATGGGATGGACGACTACGTAATTCCATCCCACCGTCCTTTCATCCGATGGCTCCCATTCTTTACCCCTTACCTCTCACTATTACGCCTGTGACTTATTTAGTCACAATCGTGACTCATGTCATCCCTATTTTTTCTTTTCTTATGTTTTATGTTTTGTTTGAAAAAGACGACGTTTAGCTACCACGATTCCATCCCACCATTTGTTTCATAAACGGCTCTGATTTTTACGCATTATATTCTTGTCACGCCTGTGACTTAAATTGTCACAGGAGTGACTCATGCTCACTTGCACGACGATGACTTGTTAAGTCACAGTCGTGCATATATAATTATAATTAATTAATATACTTAATATTAATAAATAGTACTTAATAATAATTAATATGAAATTCATGGTTGTGACTTACTAGTCACAGCTATGAAGAGCTATATATATACTATTATATAATACTTGATAATAATTAATAATTAATAATAATAAGTTAATATTGAAACGGGCGCCTATGACTCTTTAATATATAGACTTAGTCATAAAGTTACATAAATATATAAAATTATTTTTTATTAACTGTGTAATTATTTTAAATTAATTATTGATTGTTATTAATTTTTATATACTAATATTAAATTTAAATCTTAATCATAACCCTGTATTATTAATTGTTAATTTTTGTTAAGTTTTATAGATTGATGTCTTAATATATGTAGGTTCTAACAAATTATCATATTATTAGTTACTATATATTAATATTATATATTAATGCTAGGTATATATATTAGTTACAAGCTTCCAGGCACAGTTGTGACTTGTTCAAAAACTTGTTCGTTGGCAAACCAAATGTCACATCCCATGACTTGTGGGAGGGTTAGAATAGTAAATGTGAGTGATCTATGAGAGGCTTAAAAATGCTTCTTTATGCTTATGCATAATATACCATACACTTATACATGAATAGTGAATTTATTTGCACATGAAAAAAATTGTACATGCATTCATGAATAATTATGGGATAATTGGATTGATTTGTGAATTTTTTTGAATTATGAATGTTTGACATGGGAAATAATAGTGATCAGTGGAAATATGGTATTTGTGAATTTTGGGGAATTTAGGAATAAATTTTGAGAATTGTAGAAAATAGGAAAAAGAAATTAAAAGGAAACTTTGGAGATAGTTAGATTGTAAAGATGAAAGTTAAGGGAGTTAGTTTCAAAAGAAACTAAGTTAGAGCTTAGGTAGTGGGAGAGTGACAAGTGTCACTTAGGCTTTTGTACTCTTGCTAGAAGTAGGTTACTATTCTTTGAGAGTTGACAGGTTAAGTCTTGTCTAAGTCCCTTCTTTATTATCATCTTTTTCAAACTTTCTTTTGAAAAACACAGAGTTTTCCATCAAATACCTTCTAAGAAACTTTTGTGCTTTTCCTTTCCTCCACCAATCCCACTTTACCATTTGTTTTCTCGACCCAAAGAAAAACTAGAAGTTAATCATTGTACTTGGTGGAGTATGTAAAACATGTGGAGTTTAGGGCTTGAAGATTTTGGAGTTTTCAGCAGGTAAGTGGTGAAGAAATCCTTTAGAGTTGGGGATTGTGAAATAAAGTTGATAAGTTACTGTCATTTGCATGGAAAATGGCATTTACATGTTTGTTCATAAATACTGTATTGTTGGGGATGAAAAATCTAGTTATAGTGTTAATTTAGTGTTTTGAAAGATTATAAGCGATTGGGTGCTGTAAAATATTGAAAGGTTGAAAATCTGGAAAATGTTCACTAAGTGTGCTTCAGTCTATTAGCCATAACTTTTCCTTTAGTTGTCCAAACGAGATGATTCTTAATTTGGATTAAACTAGAGATATATGGCTACATTTCTTATGAAGACATCGAATTTCAATTCTGTCTCTAAAAGTCTCAAAATTTCATAAAGTTATGAAGTTGGTCCAGTACGTTGATGTGTGAATGGAAAATTCATCTTCGGACTTTAGGGGCAAATTTGGGATTGATATAAAGATATTTTAGCCAAGGTGCCTTCTGAAAAGTTGTAGATCTTTCTTTTATCTTTCTAACGGTATATAGTATGAAAATTTTGGACATCAGAATCAAAAGTTATGATCCTTATAAGTGGAGACATTTTGGAGAAGAAATTGAGACGGAAGAAATGAGACGGAAGAAAATGAGACGATGGAAATGAGACGATAGAATTAAGATGAAAAGAAAGCGAGACGATGCAAAAGTGAGACGATACAGAAGTCAGACGATAGAATTGGCCTTTGAGGTCTTCATGAAAGTTGTAGATCTCGAAGTTCTCTTTTCAATAGTCCAAAAATGAAGTCATTCTGACATCTATAGTGAGAGTAATGGCAATTGTGCCAAGGCATGTACAATATGAGTAAGGACATGAACATGTTAGATTCTTTTGGCCATAACTTCTTCTCTAGACATCCAAATGATCTGATTCTTGAACCATTAGATTCATAAGACATTGATCTACATCTACACCAAGAATCATAGCTATATGAAATGAATAGGAAAAGATTGAGTGAAAAGAGTGGGACAGATACAGTGAGTGTGGTCTTAAAGGATATGAACTGGTGTTATTCCACTGAACTTACTTCAGTATTTCGATGATTTCTGGAGCTCTACTGATCCAAATGAGATGATTTCTGATTTGTGGTAAACTAGAGACATGGAGCTACAAATGGTATGAAGAAATTAGAATCTAATTCAGTTCTAATATGTGTAGATTTCAAATGGAAGTTGTGCATAGTATACTATTGAACAAGAGCAGTCCAAAAATGTTTGGAGTATGAATTTCACTTTTCTGAACCAAATTGAGTGATTTTGGAGTCAATGGAAAGATAAGACATAGAGGAATATTTTTCTAGAAGAGAGTTTGACTAGATTACTTCATTTTCACCTTCTGATTGTGCATGAAAAGTAGACCCGAAAGGGGTATCTTGGAAAAATCTGATGTAACTCAATGAGAAATGAATTGTGAATTCAATGGTTTTGAGTGAGGTATAAGCCTAAGTATTAGTTATACTTAGATGGGTTTTGGTATGGGGATAGTGTTGTGAAGAATTTATGGAGTGATACCCGAGATTATCATGAACATGCAGTGTACATAATTCATTTCATACATGTGCATTATTGAATACTCTTAATTGGGCAAATTGTGATATCGTGTATGTTATTTGTCATAGAGGAGCAACTGATACGTCAACTTCCAGACATTGCCAGATCTTCCAGGAATTAGCTTCGGGAGCAACCTGTGAGTAACCTAGATGGTCTCACTTAATTACTTTTTGGCCTAATTCATGTTTTGAATGATAAATGAATGTGTTTTGATTGTGGATTCTGAACAGGAGGTCCGATGAGTGTGTAATGTGGATTTAATTATTGAAGTGCTACTTGAATGTGAATGTGAAGAACTATGTGTTCTAAAATGTATTTGATTTTGGTACATGCATTTCATTCATAAATGCATAATCAGATAATGGCAGTTGTGACCAGAGTAGCCACCGATCAGAGCTTAAAGCTCAACGAGTGAAATTGAGCCTCGAGCTCAACAACGATTCAGAGCCTTAGGCTTAACGTTTAATGAGCCCTATATGGGACAGTTCAGGCACTCTATCACAACAATGTAATAATTGGAAAAGTGTCTCATGAGCATTTCATATGTACCTTGTTAAGTATGTTTGATTGAGTGAAATGCAAAATTGTTTGTGCTTAAGTGAAGATGTGATATTCATGTACAATGCAAAGTTATGAAATAATTGTTTTGTGAATTGATGTGTTGCATGGATTGAGTGAACCATCGATGACGGTTACCTTATTAAATTCGCAAAACTCACCAAAATTGTAATGTTGTCTTTTCAGGACCGAGAGATGACTCTAGTTATTGAGAGGCTCTACCAGCCGTGTAGATTGTGTTTGGCAAGAGAAGTCATGGCTCAAAGGTCGGTCAGCTAGGATTTTTGGCTAGATTAGTTAGATTTTGTATATTTTCCTCTTTTATGTAGTACTTTTGTATTAGGTTTTGATGATGTGCATATAGAAAATGTTGAAAGACAAAATGTAGATACTCGGGTTTTATGAAATGAAATGAGAAAAAAGTTGGTTTCCAAAAATATTATGGTTGTTCTAATGATGTTTTATAAGCACTTTTTGTTATGATGCCATGTGAAGTGATTGTAACGATCAAACGTAGCTTACCCTTATCGTAGGTTATGTACTGGAGTGACCTCCGGGCGTCCCGGTGTGTACCCTACGGTAAAGGGGCGCTACACTAAACTATTAATTTTATGTCAAAAACTGCAAGTATACGAGTCGTTACTTGTAGTTAAAAACAAAAATCGTCCCACAGACTGTGAGATCCCACATCGGTTGGAGAGGGGAACGAAGTACACCTTATAAGGGTACAGATACCTCTCCCTTACAGACATGTTTTCCATGGCCTAATGCATCAGATCCCATCAGAACTCCGAGGTTAAATATGCTTGGGTGAGAGTAGTACTAGGATGGGTGACCTCCTGGGAAGGCCTCGGGAAAAGCAAAACTGTGAGGGCTTGGCTGGGCCGAGGCCCAAAACGGACAATATCTGTAAGCAAATGATCTGCGTTATTACAGTGGTATCAGAGCCGGTACCCGAACCGTTGTGTCAGCTAGGCTGGACCCCAAAGAGGGCTGGACCCTAAGGGGGTGGAGAGTGTGAGATCTCACATTGGTTGGAGAGGGGAATGAAATACACCTTATAAGGGTACGGATGCCTCTCCCTTACAGACGCATTTTCTATGGCCTAATGCGCTGGATCCCATCAGAACTCTGAGGTTAAATGTGCTTGGGTGAGAGTAGTACTAGGATGGGTGACCTCTTGGGAAGGCCTCGGGAAAAGCAAAACCGTGAGGGCTTGGTTGGGCCAAGGCCCAAAGCGGCAGGTGATTTGGGGTGTTATACAGACATTGTTGTTAGACACCACTCAATTTAGGTTAAGCTTTGTTTAAGAAAATGATTTCAAAAGATTAGAAACTAGGAATTAAATGAAAATTAATTAAATGAGCAATGATCAACCAATTAAGACCAAATGCAGTAATTTGATAGCCAACGTTTAAAATTAGGAGTTACTCTATCCCTATTTTGCTTTCCTCTTGTGTTCTTGATCCACTTAGGCTTGACCCAATATTTTCTAATGTTCAGTTACCTTCTCTCAAGGCATAATTAATTGACCCTAATTAAATGGATTAGAATTAGTTATGTTATCTCTAATCTTATCAACTTCTCTTAATCCTTCAACAAGATTTTAAGCACTCCTATAGGAAGCAAACAGCTAAGATCTCTCTTCAACTATTTGGAAAAAAACCTGAATTTTTATTAGATCCATTGGGAGCTAACTCTCATTACACTACCCAACTTAAATACCCACACTCACCCTCTCGGTCTATTGATTGGTATAAACACAATAAATATCACAAAACATCTGTTATTGCATCCAAAACAACAAGAGTTCCACAAATAGTTCAAGAAGAACTCCTACAAAGTATTTAGATACTCATAATCATGAACAATCTGACAAAATCCATGTTTTTCACACTAAATTTCATAAAGAGAAAAGAATAAAAGCTGGATAAAGTCAAGAAGTCCTCTCTACTCCAAAAAGTTGGGAAAACTCTAGATTTTGATGTTGTCACCACTTTTCCAAGGTAGAATATGCGTTTCCCTCTTTGGCTAGCCTCCAAAAGTCACTTTTTCTATTTTTGGTGTGTGATCTGATGGATGGAGGCTCTTAGGGTTAAGAACCCTTATATATGGCGAAAGGAGGGTCAAACTACCTAAAAATCTCGTGTTTAACTTGACCCTAGTGAGTTTCGCCTGTCACCGTCATGCTTGAGCACGAGGGTGACAAAAAGGTGAAGTCTGGTAGCTGCATGTTCATGCACAAGCACGAACATGACAGAGAGTTGATCATCTATGGTTGCACGATCGTGCTTTTGATAGCTTTCTGCACTCTTCATTCTTTTGGCCAGAACTTCTTCTCCGGGCCTCCAATTGACTTGAAATTTTAACTGCAAGCTCCTCACACATTGTCCTTCCTCTCCACCAGATGTCAATGTCATCTGAATTCTTAAATCTGAGAATAAACGTGACTTGCATACAAACACGTTTTTTCGCATATACGCTTATTGTTAATTAATCATTCAAATTCTGGAACTTCAATAAGAACGCCATATTTTTTTGTCATTTTTAATTAAATATAATTAATTGACTAATTAAATCTTTCGCATTATCGCCTTCGTCATGCCTATGACTTATTCATCCCAGCCGTGAGACTCAAGCACAGTTGTGACTTATTAAGTCACAGCTGTGACTTATCACACATTTGACAAATATATTTCTTTTTTATTTTTAATTAAATATAATAAAATTATAACTAATTATTTAATTAAATTATAATTAGCGCTTTGTCATTTTAATTACATATAATTTATATATAATTAATTGACTAATTAAAATATAATTAATTGATTAATTAATTAATTAATTAACTAAAATTAACTAAAATTAAATTAAATGTTATTATTCATTATTAGTTATTGTTAAGTTAATTAAATCTAGGAGTCATAGGCATGACTTAAGTGTCACGCTTGTGACAAAGGTATATTTTTTCATTTCTTAATTAAATATATTTAAAATATAGTTAATTAATTAATTAAAAATAATCAATAATAATCAAAATATAATTTATTTATTAAAATATAGTTAAATGATTAATTAATTATTAATTATTAACAATTAATTATTGCTTATGTTATTATTAATGCCTGTGACAAATTTATTTTCGTGATTTTTTAATTAAATATACTTAAAATATATTTAATTAATTAAAATATATCTAAGTAATTAATTACATATAATTAAAATATAATCAGCTAATTAAAATATAATTTATTTATTTATTTATTAAAATATGATTAATTAATTAATTATTAATTATTAACAATTAATTATTACTTTTGTTATTATTAATTATTTACTATTCTTAAGTATATACTGACCGTAAATGTTATTATTAATTATTAACATTATTAATAATTTTTAATTATTTATTGAATGGTATAAGCACAATAAATATGACAAAACATCTGTCATTGCATACAAAACAACAAGAGTTCCATAAATAGTTCAAGAACAACTCCTGCAAAGTATTTAGCTGCTCATAATCATGAATAATCCAACAAAATCCATGATTTTCACACTAAAAGCCATAAAGAGAAAAGAATAAAAGCTGGATAAAGCCAAGAACTCCTTCTCTATACTCCAAAAAGCTACAAAAACTCTGGATCTTGATGTTGTCACCACTTTTCCAAGGTAGAATCTGTGTTTCCCTCTTTGGCTAGCCTCCAAAAGTCACTTTTTCTATTTTTGGTAGGTGATCTGACGGATGGAGACTCCTAGGATTTAGAACCCTTATATGTGGCAAAGGGAGGGTCAAACCACTTAAAAATCTCGTGTTTAACCTGACCCTGGCGAGTTCCGCCTGTCACCCTCATGCTCAGGGTGACAAAAAGATGAAGTCTGGTAGTTGCACGATCGTGCTTGATAGAGAGCTAATCATCTGTAGTTACACTATTGTGCACACACACGATCGTGACAGAGAGGAGGTCATCCGGTGGTTGCAGGATCGTGCTTGTCTGACAGTTTTCTGCACTCTTCATTCTTTTGACCATAACTTCTCCAAACCTCCGATTGACTTAAAATTTTAACTGTAAGCTCCTCACACATTGTCCTTGCTCTCCACCATATTTCATTTTCATTTGAATTCTCTAAGTCTGTCCAGTGGTGCCATTAAATAACCTATGACGCATCCATAGATGCAAATCTTATACCTGCACAATTCATCAACAAGGTGCATCAATCCATCCTACAAATAGGCTACAAAACCACCCTCAAACACTAGATAATGTAAAGAAACAACTAAACACTTCAAAGATCACGAAAATATGCTAAAGATCAAATAAACTAAAACTAAAACACATAAAGAAGCACTTAAAACAGATGAAAACACACTAGAATCATAACCTAAAAACACACTTATCAACTTCCCTACACTTAAACCTTTGTTTGTCCTCAAGAAAAATCAAACACAACCAATCCATTCTATCAATTCATCTCACAAGGATTAAGAGCATGCAATCTTTCAAACTTCGGCCACTCGAATGTCCAGTTACTACACACATCATGACTAGTTTTCATTGGTGTACGTAATCAAACTCGAGTTTTGACACTATCGATCAAGGCAAGCATAGACTCAAAATGGATCTTCCTCATAGAATCCACTCATTTCACTCAAATGTTTAAGGTTAGTGTTTCACTCAAGACTCCTTATAAGAAAGTACACTACCATAGGCTTGCAAATACACCAATTCTTCTCCACAGTGATTATATGCACAAATAGATCAAAAGGACTTTGCTTGTAACATCCCGCCCCCATATTAAGGGTTAGAACCCAAAATCTTAGTCCATATGTGCTCAAGGAGAGACAAAGGAAATGCGTTGGTCTTGCGCATGCATCATATTATATATATATATGCATTTTAATAATGAATGCTTGCACTTAAAAAAAATGGTACATGCATTCAGTGACAACTTCCGGGTG
>JAOTAX010000004.1:3721985-3737176 GCA_025629825.1 Erythroxylum guanchezii | reverse complement strand
CAAGTAATGATTTCTTAAAAGTTTTGAAATCTACCGTTTTTCCAAACAAAGCATGTTTTCTTTTTCCGATCCAACAGTTCTGACATGTTTTGGTGCATTATTTTGCTGAACAAGTGTGGGGAGAAATCTCACTAGTAGGGAAATAACTTAGTTTTTAGCTTAATCCATAGCTTTTTAATCCAATAAACTCCCTTTTAAGTTCTGTCTCTTGCCTTTTTTTGTTGTGTTGCTCGCCTCCTATGCTTTACCTTCTAGTTACTTTCTTCTTATATTCTCAATGCCTAATTGTGTTAATTGTTCTTCACATTGAGGACTGTTGGATCCCGCTTGTTTCTGGAGCCCAACTCTTGCTCTGGTACCACAACTGTTAGGCACCGCTTGTTTCCAAAACCCAACTCTTGCGAATAACATCATACTTAACTTGAGCGTGCATATTACCTTGTAAGGTTATTTCCATAAACCCTTATTAGGCATCATCCCACAAGGGTGGTGCGCCCACAACAGTCAAACGTCAAAACAAACCTTATTCCTCTAACTTAACCCTTTAAACAAGGAAGCTAAATGAACATACACAATCAAAACTACTTCAATCTATCATTTCATTTCTCAAGCAACAGAGTTTGAAAAACCTTACTTACATATCAAAAGCCACACCATTGTCTTATTACAAAAATACAGAATAACAAAAAGGCTCTTCATCACTTGATCTCTTAGCTATCACCTGAAGATGGGAAAGAAGGGTGGGTGAGCTTGAAAGCTCATGGGAAACAGTTTATAACAAAAAGATAAGCTGAACTTTTGAAATCATTTTTCTTGTCATAGAAAATTGTCATTGAGTTTACAAAACACATATTTCTTAGGCTTTCAGCCAAAACATTTATAACTCATTTTCACTGCAGAAATTCATGTGCATGCAAATCATGAATGCATCATTCATATCAACTTGTCATGAGCACATAAACATATCAAATGGTTTAGGTAAGTCTACACATTTCTAATGAAATGGTCCTATGTAATCGTGAATTCTTGAGGGAGTCCTTGAGGGAGCTCCATTCCACTAGCGAGCAGGCGGGAGAAGCCTATACTTGGGTCAACGTGCACGTGACGGTTCTTGAGGGACTACCACAAACCCACATAGCACATAGATTTCAAAATCTTATAAACTTGTTGCCCAAAATGGCACTTTTCTTGAAAACTTGCTTATCATATACTTGACGTATCTTGAAAACATGATTTCATAAACATGCATCCTTTTCAAAGATATCACTTTCATGGTCTTTAATTTTTGAAAAACATCACTCAGATCATGTAGCAAACATATAACAGATTTCACAAATCATTCATGAACAATAATGCAGCACTTATGATGAAATGAAATCGGAAAACTTCTTTGATTTAAAGAAAACAGTAGTGGCTTATTGATTCTATTATAAACATGTACCCACCTTGATTTCCTTGCTTATAAACTTGCTCAAAATGCTTCTTCTCTTGTCCCTCTTGTCTCTCTTGATCCCCTTATGCAATAACAAAAATCCCACTTAATAGGATTTTCAATTGAAAATCCTTCAAACACAATCACTAAAATTGGTTCGAAAATACTTAAACCTAAACATTATCTAAACTCCATGAACTAAAATCCTTCCAAAAATCCAAGAGATTTAAAATGATCTTACCTTAATTCTTCACCAAATGAAGGGATCTTTAGCTCAAAAGAAAGCTCTTCTCGTCTTCTACCTTTTTCTGTTTTTGAACAACTTCAAAATCTCTCTTGAAGGCTAAGGAAATTAAAACCGTAACTTGTTTTCTCTTCTTTCTCTCTTTCAGTCTTTTTCATGTTTTCTCTCTCTTATCTCTTTTCTCATCCATGCATTTTGCTTCTATAGAATCTTCTCATTCACGTTTTCTCCTTTATTTATAAGCAAGACAACACTTTTTTTCCAATTATGCCCTTAATGATTGAGAATTGTTCAATTTGCCCTTCCATTTATGCCTTAAGTCTTTTGTGCTTAAGTGTCTTGCCAAAAATATCCTTGAACATTCTTACATAACACTTTCTTCCAGAAAAATGTTCTCCGTTGTCTTAAGTTTCTAATGACACCAAATCATTCAATTTGGTTTAGTAATTCAAAAGATATACTTCAAATATTTTTGTATTGCTCTTGTCCATAACAGTATACTATACACAACTTTTATCTGAAAATTTAAACATCTTAGAGACTAAATTAGATTCCAATTCCTTCATATCATTTGTAGCTCCATGTCTCTAGTTTACTAAAAATTAGAAATTATCACATTTGGAGCTCTACCGATCCAGAAATCATCAAAATATTGAAATATGTTTAGTGGAATAACACCAATTCATAATATTTAAGAACACACTCACTGTACCTGTCCCACCTTTTTCACTCAATATTTCTCAATTCATTTCAGATGGCTATGATTTTTGGTGAAGGTATAGAGCAATGTCTTATGAATCCAATGGTTCAAGAATCAAGTCATTTGAGAGTCTAGAGAAGAAGTTATGGCCAAAGAATCAAACATGTTTTTGTCCTCAATCATACTGAACCTATTTCGGGGAAACAGCCATATCTTTCTCTAGAAATTTCTGATTAAGGTGTTCTATAGATGGTTCGAAAGGGGACTTCAAGAGCTACAACTTTCATGAAGACCTTGAAGAAAAATTCTACCTTCTATGTTTTCTTCCTTCTGACTTTCATATCTTCTTACTTCGTATCTTCTCACTTTTGCTTCCTTCTTAGTTTTGCTTCCTTCTCAGTTTTCTTTCCCTCTTAGTTTTGCTTCCTTCTTAGTTTTCCTTCCTTCTTAGTTTTGCTTCCTTCTGAGTTTTGTTTTCTTCTGAGTTTCGCTTCCTTCTCAGTTTCGCTTCCTTCTCAGTTTTCCTTCCTTCTCAGATTTGCTTCCTTCTTAGTTTTCCTTCCTTCTTAGTTTTGCTTGCCACCAAAATTATTAGACGTGAAGTCATTTTGACTTAACATTCCTCACATCCCCAAAAGTTTTAAATCACTATCTATACTCTCCAGAGCATCTCCACTCATAAGGACCATAACTTTGGACTTAGGTGTCCAAAAATTTCATGCTATACACCGTTGGAAAGCTAGAAAGATAATCTACAACTTTTAAGAAGGCAACTTTGCCAAAATCTCTCTAGATCAATCCAGAATTTCCCCTGAATTTAGAACACAAATTTTACATTCATCTTCCAATAGACTACAATCAATTCTCCGCTTCATGAAATTTTGAGACTCTTAGAGACAGAATTGAAATTCGATGTTTTCATAAAAAATATAGCCATATGTTTCTAGTTTAATCCAAATCAAGAATCATCTCGTTTGGATAACTAGAGAAAAAGTTGTGGCTAAAAGACTGAAGCATACTTAGTGAAAATTTTCCAGACCAACTACCCATTTGTTTCAAAAAATCTTTCCTTAACATAACTCATACCGAGATCACCTTTTTCTACTGCATTTACTCTTCATTTTCAACTTCATTTCAAATCAATAACCTCCATAAAGAAACTATAGTCCATGATTAATCATGAGCACTAATAACAGAACGTATAGATATATACATATTCTTCATTAACTTACTACACATATTCAACTTCATTTTTGCTTTCATTTCACTTCTAACTTTTACCTTAATTCTTCCCATTTCAAAATCTCTTATCCACCAAAAACACCATAGCAAATCATGAATCTCTCCACATTTCTCATTCCTTACTTTACTCTTGTCTATCATTTCTTGGTTCAAAAATTCTCATTCATTTGTTCTTTACGCGTGACTAATCACCATAATTTTTCATTTAATAGTTCTAATCTTCTAAGAAAAGTTTAGGGTCCAACAAGGAAAATAGGATGTTTAAGTGTGGGGGAGGTTGTTCTAATTTTCAATTTTTGTTTGTGCATCATTTTCGGCCATTTAACCACTTGTGCAAGTCAATTATGCATAATATGCAAACTTCAACCTTGGTAATTGAGGTCAATCGCTTGTTTTAAATATTTATGTCATTTTTCACCGCGACGAACTCTTTCTTTGCTACGGCGACGTTGCGGAATTAATGTTTCGCCGCGACGATGCCAGCCTCCTTACAAAAACCATTTTAAAACTTCCTCAATTCAATAATTCTCCCTAATTAGATTCTTTTTACTCTTGTATCTCGAAGATTTTATAAGTTTCAAAGTGGTCCCTGTGTTTTTAAAAATACCATCTATGTTTTTAAATGACAATTGATTTTGGTTAATTTCATTTTCGAAGATTTCACGAGAAGCAAGTGAGGCGACGCTAAGGAAGTAGCATTATGTGTCCTTAAACCTTGAGATTGCTTAATTGAGATACTACCCTTGTTGGAAGGATATTTGGGCCTGAATTCTTTCAATTTTGTGTGTATCTACTTAATTTCATATCTCTCTAGAACTTGTTTTAATTATTGATCAAAGCTTGATAAATTATAATTTTGTTAATATGATAGAGGCATTCTTTCAAAACCTTGCTTCCCCAAACACAAAACACTTCACCATTGCTAGCTCCTTGAGCCATATATTTGAGTGCATGCATATGACTTAATATTGTTGTAAATATTTTATTTCTCGTTCTTACTTTAAGTTTATCTTTTTAGATGATATAAAAAAACCGGAAGCTTTCTCACAAGAAATTGTTTATTGAGGAAAACCACAAGAAAGTAAAAATAAATAAATATAATAAAAAGGCTTCCTCCAAAAGACAAAGAAAAGAAAAGTTCGGAGAGCTTTAAAAAAAGTTTCTTAAAAAGAGAAATGTTAAGTGATAGATTACATTTGTCGTTTGTGTAAATATTTTCTAACGCATAGTTGACGTTTATTTCATGAGCAAAATAATTGTGATGCATGTACTCATTTTTCTTACTTATATTCCATCCATTTCATTTAGCCTTCCGTACATTACAACCTTGAAAAGTCCTCTTGATTTTCAATATTATAGTTCTTATAGTGGAGAGGTAGAACTATCATAAGCTTATGGTAGAGAATGGACTAAGCAGATTTTAGACTGAAATTATCCCAAAAACAAGTGAGTGAGAGCAAACACCATTCTTTGAGTGAAACCTCTTTTGCCCAATCTCTTGGATTAAATGCTTATAGTGTTTATGTTCTTTGCGGTCTTTCAGTATGCTTGGGTTAATTTATGAGGAAGTGACTTAACTGCTTTTCCGCTCTCATTTTTAAGCTTAGTAGGAATTTTCTTTTGCACTTGTGTCTCTTTGACTTTTATAAACTTTGTCCAGAAGTACAAAGGACTAAGTGTGGGGGAATTTGATTGAACCCAAGTTTTTTATATAAATTGGTGACATTTTCATGGTTTTTACTACACTTCTTGGCTTTTATTTTTAGATTTTATGATTAATTTGACTCTTAAGTGCTTGCCTTTACTTTATATAGTTTGAGAGTAAAATTGTCACAAATAATTAGTAATTGCACTATTTTCTAAGAACAATTGATACTGCAAACTACCATTTGTAGGAGACTCAAGAAGTAGAGGCAAGGAGCGAAGGTTGAATATGATAAGTCAACAAGTCAACCGGGCACAGGAAAGTTCGCCGCGGTGAAGCATGAAGAATCCACGTAAAGACTCTTCAGGTTAATTTCGCCGCGGCGAATGCAGCAAATTCTTGAAGAAACTTTTCAGGAAAAGTTCGTCGCGGCGAACCTTTAAATACCCAAATCATTTTTGGAAATTTACCCACTATACAACCCGATCCATCAACCAGGATTATAAGAACTACCTATTTTAGGTTAAGAAGAGGAGAGCTGACAACAGGGAATAATCATTCACTCTCTCTACCATCCGAACAACTCTTCTACACATACCCTCATCTCCTCTCATCCACACCACTATTCTGCTCCTTCCACCATCGACTACTACCATGGATGCTTCCAGTGGGTTCTCAGTTATGAAGTCTCCTGGAGTTATGCGTGGCTAGGCACCTCTCTCCTCTTGAAGATGTAGAGATGGCTTGAGTTCAATGGGCTTAGAAAGGGAGTGACTTAATCCATGTTTAGCTATGATTTATAAATTCCAAGGTTTAGGATTTGTGTTTTACAGTTGAACATTCTTGATTAGAGTTAAATCAAGCATTGGATATTCATAGTGTTGTTGGGATTTGTTGATGTAGAACTTTGAGCATTAAATATATGAAGTCTCAAATATGTTTATCTATGATCTTATTGAATCTCTTTTATCTTGCATAGTTGTGTTTGATATTGAGTTGCTTTGAGATCCCAAGTAACTTGTTGCATTGATTTACCCACTACACACACTAAGGGGCATTTAACAAGGTCTTAAGGAATGGAGTTCATTGATTAAGACCTTGGACTTAAAGAGTTCTTTAAGGTTTACCATTTTAAACTTAGTGATTTTCACTCCCACCAAAATTTATTTTGAACTATGATAGCCAAAGTTCATTTTCTAGAGGATTCTATCACATTTGATCATTATCTTTATCTTTCCAATTTCTTTTCCCAAAAATCCAAAAAAAAAAACTTTTTACGCACTTTTCTTACAATACATTTAATTTTGTTTAGGCTTCCAAAAATCAAAACCCCCTTACTTACTAATTAGCTTGCATTTCATGACATATAGGCTAGCTTAGGTCCATTTTATTAGGTTCCGATTAAGTGAAACGACCCGAGGTTGCAACCTATATTGCAATCCTTGGATTATATTTTTTATTTGACCTCCAAGGGTAAGACTAAGGCTCGGATCAAAGAGATTCAGCGAAATTGAACCGACGGCAGCCTCAGATGTGAACGTTGAAGACAGTAACAAAAAACCCAAATTGTCATAGACTTTTTTCATTGTTTGTCAAGCAACATATGCATGCAACTTTCCTAACTTTTACGCTTTAATTTCCTCTTTTCTTGAACTTCAAAATTGTGTATACGTGCATGGTAGTTTTTTCTTGTTAATTGACAAGCATCGTTAACATTTTGTGACTTTGCTCATAACTGTGACTTAGCTATGTACCATGTGACAATTCTTTTGATGGTTTTTTGTTGTTAATTCATAACCGTCACTAGCATTTTGTGACTTTGGTTTATAACTATCACTTAGTTATGCCATCAAAAAATTTACTTTATATTAAACTCATCCACATTCATAAATTGATTATTTTTAAGTTCATACAAATTTCGACATATCAAAAAAATTATTTGTTATTGCACATATATTTTTTTATTTGTTTAAGTTAAATATCATTAAATTTTAGTTAATTAAAATTTTCTTATATCATTAATAAACTATTTTCTTTATTGATTAATTATAATATGTTATGTATATATGCACGTCTTTAATTTGTAAATATACTTTTAAAAAATAATTAAATGATTCATTAAAAATTATTTACTCATTAATTATAATATATTATAACTTCACAATTCACAACTTCATTAATAATAATAATAATAATAAGAAGAAGAAGAAGAATAACAACAACAACAACAACAACAATAATAATAATAATAATATCAATTGATTACAAAATAATTATTTAATTGATTAATTAATTAAGTTATATTTAAAATCATTATAGAAAATATGCATTCCAAACTTAAAGTCAAACATTAAAGTGAAACATAAATAAAATGAAAAGAAGAGTCTATACATAACTCTTTAATTTGCTTCTACTATATTGTCTAATACATATAAAAGAGGCAATCTATTTAATAAATCAAATAATGTAGGTTTGTATTTTTCATCATTTGGATAAGAAACTAGTTTAACTCGCTATTACAAAAAAAATTTTAGGGAAAAAAAGGCTCCAGCAAATTATATACTTCACCGGCGTGACATGTTAAGTCACTCCCGTGAAAAGGTGTCACTCGTGTGACTTAACACGTCACACTCGTGACATACAATGTTCTTAACTTCTTTTCCTTCATTTTTGTTGTTAACGATGTGTTTAGTAAATCAAGCTACCCAGGCTTCTCTTACCCATTTGAATAACAATATACATCAAGTTGTTATTACAATAACAATATACATCAAGTTGTTATTACAACAAATTTGTTAGGAAAAGATTTTTAAAAACACTTTTTAAATACTTCACAGCCTGACATATTTCAATTCTTTTTCATTAGCAGCATTAACTAAATTTTCACAGAAATACGCTACGTCTACTCAGAAAAATAATGTTTCAAAAAATTCACCGCCAATTTCAATGACAGACAATCTTTCAATAGATACGACGGCTATTTAAACATGTTGTATTATAAATGAAATTTATTCGGTTGTTACAAACGAAATCTACAAATAATTAATTTAGCTTTAATAAACATTTAATATATTTTGATTTTTTCTGACAAATGCCTTCCTTTTATTTTGAATTTTGTTTCTCAACAATTCCATTCCGTTCCAACTATGTTCCCTTTGTCTTGTTTTACTTGTTCAAAATGAGTAACAAAGACAAAGCTCTTGAGTAATTGATTCAAAAAAATAAAGCTGATATTCAGTATCTAATTAAGGAAACGCCTCTATCACAAAACCAGGTAAGATATTTCTCTTTCTCTACTCTTTCTTTTTTTTAAGTAGGAAGAAGCAATGTTATAGTTAACATTATTTTCTACCTGATGACAAAAGAAATTTTGTACTAAGAATTGTATTCAACGGTTCCTAAGAGCTAACGGTGACAACGTTAAGTTGGCTGCAAAAAATTTGAAGGCTTGCCTTTATTTGAGACAAAGCATAGTTATCGGTATTGCCATAATAATTTTTCTACACTTTCTTCTAACTCTTCTGTTTTTAAAAAAAATCATTCCTCTTTCTATTTCTTCCATTATGAATAAACGTTGATTTATCCAAAATAAATAACATCAAATATTGCTTAAGACTCTACCTAATATTATTTTTTTTACTTTCTATTGTTGGTTTTTTAAAATGTCGAGAAATTAACAGCAGATGAATTTTCCGTTGAACTCACAGAAGGGCTTGCTTATTTAGCAGGTCACGATGAAGGTTCTAAGCCTGTTTTGGTAATTTTAACTCTATCAATTATGTCTAATTCTTTTTTTATTTTTCAAAACCGATGGAATTTATTAACAATATTGTTTACATATACCTTTTCTAAATTTCATTTTTACATTTGTTACTTCTAAACTCATTACAAAGCTTTATTCTTCCTTTACTGTTCTTGGTTGAAGATGTTTCACTTTAAACAAGATTATGGGAAGTTTCATTAATAGAAACTGTAAGTGACCATATATAATTTTTTATTGTATATCGTTTTCAATTTTATCCTTCTTAGTTGATTATTAATCATATCAAAATTTTATCTTTTTCTTTGATTTCTCTAAATTATCTTTTTCTTTGATTTCTGTAGATTTACACGCTTCGTTGCGTTTACTTTGGAAGTTGCCATATTAACCATGCGCCAAAACTGCAAACAATTTGTAATTCTTTTTGATGCAAGTATGTTGACTTTTTTAGAAACTCCTGTGATAACCCATAAAAGTATAGTAACTATTTTATTAAAAAAAAGGTTCTTGTGTCTTTACTGAACTTACAGTTTTTAATGAAAAACCTTTTAATTAGATATAGATTAGTGAATTCATTTAATGTTGTCATATGTTATCTTATAATCTGTTTTTTAAAACCTTTTCAGGATTTTTCATGTCTACTTTAACTTTCATGAATGTCTTTTTATCAACATTGAAAATTGTTACCGACTATTATCCGTCCAGACTTTACAAAGTGTTTGTAATTGACCTGCCGCCTTTGTTTTCTTATCTATGGAAGGTAACATTGTTATATATTTCTCTTGTTCATATGTGTAATTTTTGTTTATTTTATGTTTATTTTATCTTGCTTTTAACACCTTTGTGGAAAACACTAATTTTTTAGATTTTTTAAACATAAATCATCATATTACTACTAACCCACTTATGATACACTTTTTACCTTCTTCTCATTATTTTTCTAATGTCTTGTCTCCTATTAATTTATAATTCAAATCTTTATTATTATTACAGGGTATCCGACCATTAGTTGAATTTTCGACGATCACCACGCTTGTATGTTCATTGGACTTTGAAGAAACATTAGAATTTCCATAAGTTTCTTCTCTTTGATTTGACCCTTCCATAAGATCAACAGCTAAAGATGGCTTACACTCTTCAAGGTTTTCATTTACAGTTTCACAACATTTTAACTCAAGCAAACTATGGTATCTTACTTTAACCTCGCCAACTTCTTTAGAAATAAGGTCCACTAGCAAGTCTTCTTTAACCTCACAAACATTAACTCATTTAATGCGAGATATATCTCCTTTGCATCACCCGTTGGTAGAATACACCATCAAAATATTAATGCACCATCAAAATTTTAATGCTTATGCAACAACCACCATCAAAACTTTATTCCCATTTACTCTTATTCCACATCCTACCACAACTGAGCCAATTAAAATTGCTAAACCACAAACCCCATAACCCTCTTTTTTTGGATCACCTGCTAAGTTTTTGTTTTCCAAAAAGACTTATAAATCTAACAACTCTAACGAGTCTTTTTTACCTTTATTAAAATTTTATGGAAGCCCCTATAACGAGATAATTTATAGGTCAATTATGCGACCACCAATCAGTAGTCTTCTATCTATTATACCACCTCATCTTAAGCGAACTCACTTGTCTGTATCACATCGGTTTTTAACTAAGAATTAAGTTACGCAGAATGCATAACTTGTTTTTATTATATATGATGAAATCTTTTTATTGATACAATGAAATTCTTTTGTATTTATCATATATGATGAAATCTTTTTTCTTGCTATGAGACTATGTTTTTATATTTGCTTTTTTTTTACATTAACAAAACAATAATTATTAAGTTTGGCATAACATAAAATTTTATATTTTATAAGATACCAAGAGCAACAATTACTTGTGATGGTTAGTTCAGTTGGAAGAAAAACCTTGAATGGTCAAAAAATTAATATAACTTATTCCATATTAATTTACGACAAATGCTTCCTTCTCTTCGATGCCATATACCACAAATTGACTAAAAATATTGAGCAAAACATTACAATTATTTCCGTGTGGCTATGCAAATCTTTTTCTCCCAGACATAAACTGTACCTCGATATTAATTCTATGTTTGTCATTTAATAAAAGTCCTCTTAACTAATAGCATTTAGAAATTATTCACTAATTATGATTCGGTGTTAAACAAATTCATCCTTACATAGTCAAGAACCAACTTACATAGTCAAGAAACATAGCTTATAATGAATCAAATGTAAGTTTTCCTTGTTTAGGCTTTTTAGTAAAATTCTCATAATGAGGGATTTCATGTCTAATGGTGTCAAATTCTAAATTAGAAATGAAAATAACGCTATATTCTGCTATGGTAACTATTGCAAGTTGGGTCCACTTTTGACTTTATAATGTCTTAATCAGTTAAACCTTGATTTCCCTTGGAATGCGAAAGTTAGCTCCATGATACATAATTGTGAATGCCTCTATAGACATAGAACTGCTTCACTAATTATAGATCAACTTTCAAATTATCCTTCTTTCAACGTCTGTGTTATATCTGTTAAAATAATTAACCATCTTTAAAATTATTATGAAACTGGTTAACGTATTTTTTTATATTAAAATTTTGTGGTTATTGAAATGAGTATATAATTATTTCGTGGTTATAAGGATACTGTAGACAATTAGTCATGTTAACAAATTATTTAGGTCATTTAATATATACTAAAAATTCGTTTCATTTAATATATATTCAAAGCTTGTTTATTTTTTTAAGATATAATTATTAACTATTTATAATGTATATTTTATCATTTATCAAAAAATTAATTGACAAGTCACAGTTGTAACTTCTTTACTCACAGTTCGTGTTTTGTCCATTTCAAGGTTTGTGACTTAACATGACCAGCCCATTTAAGTATGATCATAGTTAGGCCATTTAAGTCACGGTTGTGACTTCTTTTAGTCACAACCAATGCAGTACTAAGTTATTACTTTCGTGGCCTTTATCACGCTTGTGACCTTTTAAGTCACGAACATGAGTTCCTATAATTTTAAATTTAATTATTATTATCTTATATCATTTGTACCCTAAAATACAATTTTAATTAACTGACAAACTTTATTTTATTTAAATTGAACTCAAATTATTATTACCTTCTAGCATCTTAATATTATTGTCTTAAAACACATTGCATTAAAATAAAAATTTAACAAATAATTTCAACTCAATAATTATTACCTTCTATCATCTAAATGTAATTGCATTAAAAAAACACAATTTAAATTTAAAATGAAATCACTTATCATAATTGACTGGCATTTAAAATTGGCAATACTCAATCTTGATCATGTCAATTTGAACTTTATTTAATAACTACAAAAATTATTATATAGAATTTAATTATTAAGTAAAAAATTTATTATATTAAACAAATTTTTATTGATGTTAAATTTGGAGTCTCAATATTAATTTCAAAACCCAAATTTACATTTTATCATCTTAATATCGTTACATTAAAACACAATTTTAACACCATTGCATTAAAACACAAATTAAAACGCAATTTTAACATCATTGCATTAAAACACAAATTTAACAAGTAATTTCAAGTGAATAATTATTACCTTCTTTCATCTAACTGTAATTGCATTAAAACACATTTTTAATTTAAAATGAAATGACTTATCATCTCTCCACTTTAGGTGTTTAAAATTGGCAATAATTGATCTCGATCATGTTAATTTAAATTTTATTTAATAACTACAAAAAATTATTATATAAGATTTATTATACTAAACAAAATTTTATTATGTTACATTTGGACTGTCAAAATTCATTTCAAAATTTATTACGGTACGCCATCGTTATTTATGTTATGTGACATTTTGACGATGTTACTTTAATAGCAATCAAATCACGCCGTATTTTTCATTACGTATAACTCCACCTCCACATGTTATAAATAATCTTCCAGCTGCTTTCTAATTAAAAGACGTGACAAGATAATTATTTCTTTACTGAATCAATCAAACAACGTCTTTATATTTACCTCTCTCAGCATATAAATGTTAACTTCTCACATATCACGTTTCTCCATCTCTAAACTATAAAAGTTATATATTCAAGACAACTCCTCTTTCGTATTTCAGCAAACAAGAGATTGCCACCATCTGTAAGTTCTTCCTTAGCCTCCATAATATATTTTTTTTTATTATTTTGTTAAATTCTTATCAATTTCATTTGTAAGTCTAAATGTTTCGTTGTTTAAATTTTTTTATCAATTTCATTTGTAATTATGTTTTTTGTTGTTTACAGATGATATATTCAAATAGAAAATTTCTATCAAAAAATGCACTTGTGAAGATCTTCAGTCACACCCGTGATTTTCATGTTTATATCATTTGATAATAGATATTACATTTTTTGGATTATATTGTGTTAATGTATTACATTTTTCGGATTATATTGTGTTAATGTTTCATTGATTATTATCATCTTTTGTCAAATATAAAATGCAACTGTTTTTTTTACTTTTTTTCATCAACTGTTATATGAAAATTTCAATCGTCATTTAGAGTTTTTAACAAAGTTGAGTTCTGTAACATTTTATCCTGTATAAACTGTTTAAATTTGATTCTTATTCTTTCTCTTCTTACTATACAAATGTTTCCGTGTTTGATTCTAATTACAATTTTACTTAATAGCATGATTAATTAAATTCTATTTTAATTTAAAATAATTACGCAGTTCATAAAAAAGTTTATTTACTAATTATATACAGAACTGATTAATTCTTAGAACATTTATTTTCTTTTTATTGTTTAAATTAAATATCCTTAAAATTTTGTTGATTAAAAGTTTCTTATATTATTGATAAACACTATTTATGTAACAATATCACTAAGTCTATATATTAAAAAGTCATACGCATGCGTTTTAATTTGTACTTAATATTATTAATTATTAATTATAATTATTAATTATTAATTGTTAGTCATGATTATATATTAATTATTCATGCACGGTTGTAACTTATTGGTCATAATCGTGCGTTTTATTTATAATCTAATTTTTATTGTTATGTTTTTATTGTTCTTAATTATAAATTATTTAATTTATTTATTCCATTAACTTTTAAACACCCCACCGTCCCTTTCCGACAACTTGGATTCTTTACATTTTCAACTCATCGTCACGCATGTGACTTATGTCAAAGAATGATTCAAAGTCTTGTCCTATTCTTCAGGATAGTTGCTAATCGTTGCTATTTTGTAGGAATCATTGTTATTATATGGTAGCAGTAAGTAAGGTAGATAAGAATTAGAATATAGCTGTTGCGTATATTTAGCTTCTTTCTGTTTTATCTTTGTAAGCCTTTATAAGGCATGGTCTGTCAGTTTCATTATTATGTTTTAGGAGAAGCAGCAGATAGAAGAGGTCGTGGGCGCGGAAATTTTGGTGGCCGATTTCGAGGACGAAATAGGGGAGGATATGGACGAGGAAGAGGTCGTAGTGAAGGACACTGGGAGTCGAATATCCAGTGCTACAACTGTAAGGGATTTGGACACGTGAAAGCAGATTGTCCATCCCCTGCCAAGGAGCAACAAGCAAATTTTGCCAAAGATGAGAATCAAGAAGATGAGTATGAGGATGATTTCAAGCTCTTTATGGCTCATACGACAGAAAGGGAAAATGAGCAACTGAGAAATATATGGTTTGTGGATAGTGGGTGTTCCAATCATATGACAAGTATAAAGTCTATTTTTCATATGCTTGATGAAACCGTAAAGCAAACAGTGAAGTTGGGAAATGGTAAAGTATTAAGAATTGAGGGACAAGGTACAGTGAAGATTGTGCTTAGTCCTGGAAATTATAAATTTTTATATGATGTGCAATTTGTTCCTGCTCTAGAATTCAACTTGCTGAGTGTAGGTCAATTGATGAAGAAGGGATATTTAGTAATCTTTGATGACGACGTATGCTGCATTAAAGAAAAAGCAACCGGAAGAGTCATGGTTAACGTTTATGTTACTCAAAACAACATGTTTCCTTTAGACGTGACACAGAAAGGGAATTTTGTGTTAGCTACAAACACAAGAGATGACTCAAAATTATGGCATCTTAGATATGGCCATCTTAATGTCAAAGGATTACAACTCCTTGGA
>JAOTAX010000004.1:3703781-3721885 GCA_025629825.1 Erythroxylum guanchezii | reverse complement strand
TTGAACTTGGTGTTTGAGTTGTTATGAAGTGTTTTAGCATGAGAATAAGTGAATTTGGGAAGGTCATAAGTGTTTATGATGTTAGAAAGGAGGTTGGAAGCTTTAGAGAGGCATTTGAGGACTTTGGGGAGCCCCGGACATAAAGGTCCGTTAAACGGACCTTCTCAGGTGTAAAAACACCCCTTGGCCAGTCAATGTCCGTTAAACGGACATGGATGTCCTCGGATCATTTTGGCCTCCCAAGCCCAATACATGTCCATTAAACGGACATTCACAGGAAAGATTATGATTTTTGACCATTTTAGAGGCTGAATCTCGTTTTGTGGTCTTCATTAAAGTTGTAGGTCTAGATGTCTTCTTTCTAATGGTCTAAAAATGGACTCAATCCAACATCTAGATTGAACGTTATGGTGATCGGGCCAAGAGAGGTACAAATCGATTTAAGATATACGCATGGTCTATTCTTTTGGGCATAACTCCCTCATCTGACCTCCAATTGAGGTGATTCTTGAAGCAATGGATTCCTAAGACAGGTATGTATCTCTCCATGAAAAATTGTATCTTTTGGAGTTGTTTTGAAAAAGTTTTATGGAAAGAAAATGAGGAATCGGTTGGGAGAGCATGATTAGGGTTTGGACACCCTTTAGCTTTTTAAGTATACTTGAGCTATAGAGCTCCGATTGAGACGATTCTTTCTTCAAAGCAAACTAGAGACTTAGAGATATGATTTCTTTGAATAAGTCAAATCGAAATTATGGTTTGAATATTTCCAAATTTTGTATGCAATCAGGAGAAATGAGTTTGAGCATGGTAACTGATATGTATAGGCACACCATTGAACAACTTGTGAGTAACTTTTTAGGATGTTATGGAAAAAAAAAAAGAGGGCTAATGAGGGTTTAATGCAATAACCCTTTAAGGTAATATGCTCAAGTTTCATGTTTTAGCAAGAGTTGGATTCCGAAGTCAAGCGGGATCCAATAGAAGTATAAGTCCGCAAGAGTTGGGTTCCGGAAACGGGACCCAACATCAGATGTCTCTTTCGTTGCTTCTTCTTCTACCTCTCTTCTGGAAATTTTCGGATCTAATTCTTGCAATTCCTTACCACTACGTAATGTGATAGCCTTCGCACTTTGTTTAGGATTAATTTCCAGTTGTGCTGGAAAATTTTCAAAACTTTGTGCTTCCAATCGATTTATGGCGGTTGTCATTTGGCTTATTTGATTTTCAATATTCCTTTATTTATTCTCAATGTTCCTTTGTTGACTTTCAATATTTTGAATACTTGTTTCAGTACTCCGCTGAAATGTCAAAGTGTTAGTGGCCAAAGATTGAATTACATCTTCCAAGGAAGTCTTACCATCGGAATTGGATGTTGTATTTTGATGTTGTCGAGGCATACACGGTTGTCTAAACTATTGGAATTACAGAGTGCTCGTTGCCAAACTCATTACGATCTCCTCTAAAGACATCTCATTAGCTTGTGGTGGCGATGGTGGAGGTAGAGGCTTTGGCTCGAGGTAAGACTGCTCTTCATAGTAGTTCGGTGGCGAAGCGAATCTATATTGTGCATCCTGCAAAAAGGAACACGTACAAAAAGAATAACCCAAAAATGAGCAAACTTCACATACCTTAGCTTATTGGTCATCGCTCGGTACTTGCGCGGTCAAGGGTGTGAAATCCACCACTTGATGGTCAAACCTGGAAGTCGCAACAAGTGGAAACTCATTATCATAATAAGGATAATATGAAAATTCAAAATCAAAAGCATACTAATAGTGAGCAATGCCGTTAAAAGATCAAAAAATCATAAAAAGCTGTGAAACTAAAACAAACAAAAGACAAGGTAACTAAGAGCAACGAAACAAAAAACAAAAACAAAAACATCACTAGAAAAACAGTTAAGAAATTCCCCGACAACGATGCTAAAATTTGATAGTGTTGTCGTTTGCAACCAAATTTAAAAAGAAACTAACTTTCGTCAATACAAAATGATGTGGTAATAGAAAGTAGAGATCGTTCCCACGAGAAATTTTTAACGGTAAAGACTAGCGAGTTTAAAACTAAAACAAAGAGGAGGGTTTTAGTTCACGTAATTTAAGAAAAAGATGACAAAAATCGAAAATTAATGAAAGTAATTGGATCTGAAAAATTAATAGAGAAACCTTGGTTTCAGGTCACCGATGTTATCACACTAAAATGGATCCTTGACATAAAATTCAGTTCATCAATAAACATTCACTGGGGGTTGTTTTCTCTTAAGTGTAAATGAATAGAAACAAGTATTCTAAGCATTCTTATTAATCAACAACCTAGATACGATCGTAGATTCAATTGAATAATAGCTTTAAGAACTAAGAAACCAATAAACAAGATAACACATGTATGATATGCATTTAATCAAGATGAGTATCTTCTTAGAATTTCCAAATCTAACATAAAGATGGTAATCCTAATTGCCACTTATGATTAGTAAAACTGAACATCATATTTTAATAATCTGGCTATTAAACGAATCGATTCCTAGCTGTGCATCCTAGAAATCAACCAATTCAATCATAAAAGCAATTCAGAAGGCATTCAATATTCATTAACAAAACAAACTTGATTGGAACATCTCACACATAGTAGATGATAACATGGTTCCCCTCAACCAAGAAAAGAAATTTAGCTACTCATAACAAAAGTAAAAATAAACAAAGTAATAGCCAAAAACAAAGTCTCCATCTCTGGTTTTTTCTTGAAGAATACGAAAATACTAGATGAAAAGTGCAGAAAATGTAGACTAACTATGGTTGTCCAGAAAAACTTTAAGAAAAGAATACAGAAACGTAAACTATCCTAAAACAAAGATTGTCGAGAAAACTGGAAGAAGAAAGTGTAGAAAAATGTAAACTCCTCCTAAGGGTCTACAAAAAACAGAAGAATGTTGGAAACGTAAAGCTATTCCTAATGAAAATCTACAGAAAAACTATCCTAAACTAAAGCTACGTGAACAGTAAAAATCCTTCTCTTTTATGCTTTTTCGGTCCTTCCTCTCTCTCCTTTTATGTGATATTCAGCAGATAACATATCCCTCCATTTCAGGTGTTCGATCCTCTTGATAAGATGGCAATATGATCTTTAAAGGTTGTGAAAATCTCAATTTTGAATCTTGAAAACAGATCTGCAGATTGATTTCATCCTTACATGTGCCCACGCTTAGTCACTAAATTACTGTCAATCTGGAATTTCGGATTTTCTTTATTTCTTTTGCATCTTTTTGATTCAATTTCATCTCTAAGGTGTTGAAAATCATCTGAAAACAATTATGAGATAATTCCATTAATTTTGAATAATAATTTCAACACATTAAAGAGAATTAAATACAAAATAAGTGCAAAATGACAACTTAACAGCAAATAATTAATTTAGCTTTAATAAACATTTAATATGTTTTGAATTTTTCTATCAAATGCCTTCCTTTTATTTTGAATTTTGTTTCTCAACAATTCCATTCCATTCCAACCTTGTTCCCTTTGTCTTGTTTTACTTGTTAAAAATAAGTAACAAAGAAATTGTATATCAGGTTAAAGATTTTGCCCAATTGATTCAGAAAAAATAAAGTTGTTATTCAGTATCTATTGAAGGAAACTCCTCTATCACAAAACTAGGTAAGATATTTCTCTTTTTCTACTGTTTTGTTTTTTTAAGTAGGAAGAAGCAATTTTATATCAATATTGCACAAAATAACTGCTTTAGTTAACATTATTTTCTACGTGATAACAGAAGAAATTTTGTACTAAGAATTGTATTCAACGGTTCCTGAGAGTTAACGGTGACAATGTTAAGTTGGCTGCAAAAAATTTGAAGGCTTGCCTTTTTTAAAGAGAAAGCATAGTTATTGATATTGCTATAATAATTTTTATACACTTTCTTCTGACTCTTCTGTTTTTTAAAAAAATAAATCCTCTTTAAGTTTCTTCCATTATAAATAAATGTCGATTTATCCAAAACAAATATCAACAAATATTGCTTGAGACTTTACCCAATATTATTTTTTTACTTTCTATTGTTGGTTTTTTTTAAATGTAGAGACATTAACAACAAATGAATTTTTCGCTGAACTTAGCATGTCATGTTGAAAGTTCTAAGCCTATTTTGGTAATATTTAAACTCTATCAATTATTTCTAATTCTTTTTTTATTTTTCAAAACCGACAGAATTTATTAACAATATTGTTTACATATACCCTTTGTAAATTTCATTTTGACATTTGTTACTTCTAAACTTGTTACAAAGCTTTATTCTTCCTTTACTGTTCTTGGTTGAAGATGTTTCACCTTAAACAAGATTATCGAAAGTTTCATTCACGAAAACTGTAAGTGATCATATATAATTATTTATTGCATATCTTTTTCAATTTTTATCCTTCTTAGTTGATTATTAATCATATCAAAATTCTATCTTTTGCTTTGATTTCTGTAGATTATCTTTTGCTTTGATTTATGAAGATTCACACGCTTCGTTGCGTTTACTTTGGAAGTCGCCATATCAACCATGCGCAAAATCTACGAACAATTTGTAATTCTTTTTTATGCAAGTATTTTTTAGAAATGCCTGTGATAACCCATAAAAGTATAGTAACTATTTTATTAAAAAAAAAGGTTATTGTGTCTTTACTGTATTGTGAACTTATAGTTTTTTTTGAAAAACCTTTTAATTAGATGTATATCAGTGAATTCATTTAATGTTGTCATATGTTATCTTTTTTTTAACCTTTTCATATTTTTTCAGGTCTGCTTTAACTTTCATGAATGTATTTTTATCAGCATTGAATATTGTTACTGACTATTATTCGTCTAGACTTTACAAAGTGTTTGTAATCGACCCGCTGTCTTTGTTTTCATATCTATGGAAGGTAATATTGTTATATATTTCTCTTGTTCATATTTGTAATTCTTGTTTATTTTATCTTGCTTTTAGCATCTTTATGGAAAACACTAATTTTTTAGATTTTTTAAACATAATCATCATATTACTACTAGCCCACTTATGTTACACTTTTTACCTTCTTCTCGTTATTTTTTAACATGTTGTCTCCTATTAATTTATAATTCAAATCGTATTGTTATTACAGGGTATCCTATTAATTTATAATTCAAACCTTTATTGTTATTACAGGGTATCCAAACATTTGTTGAATTTTCGACGATCACCACGGTCGTATATTCACTGGACTTTGAAGAATCATTAGAATTTCCTTAAATTTCTTCTCTTCGATTTGACCCTTCCATAAGATCAACAGTTAAAGATGACTCACACTCGTCAATGTTTTCATTTACAGTTTCACAACATTCTAACTCAAGCAAACCATGGTATCTTACTTTAACCCCACTAGCTTCTTAAAAAATAGGGTCCACTAGCAAGTCTTCTTTAACCTCACCATACATTAACTCATTCAATGCAAAATCTATCTCCTTTGCATCAACTTGTTGGTAGAACACGCCATTAAAATATTAATGCTTATGCAATAGTCACTAACAAAACTTTATTCCCACTTACTCCCATTTCACGTCTTACAATAATTGAGCCAATTAAAATTGCTAAACTGCAAACCCTACAACCCTCTTTCTTTCGATCACCTGCTATGTTTTTGTTTTCTAAAAAGACTTATAAATCTCACAACTATAACGAGCCTTTTTTTACTATTCTTAAAATTTTATAGAAGCCCCTATGACGAAATCATTTATAGGTCAATTATGAGACAGCCAATCGGTGGTCTTGTATCTATTATACTACCTCATCTCAATCGACTTCACATGTCTATATCACATTAGTTTTAAACTAAGAACTAAGTTCCACGGAGTGCACAACTTGTTTTTATTATATATGATGAAATTTTTTTGTTGATACAATGAAATGTTTTTGTATTTATCATATATATGACGAAATCTTTTTGTCTGCTATAAGACATATTTATATTTGCTTGTTTTTACATTAACAAGACAACAATTATTAAGTTTGGTATAATGGAAAATTTTATATTTTATAAAATATCAAAAGCAACAATTACTTGTGCTGAGATTACAAATACATCGATTTTAGGCTTTTATCGCTATTTCTTCAATAAATGTTTTTCTTTTTATTGTTATCAAACTATGTCATTTCTTTTTTTTTTTTTTGAATTATGTTATCATCTGTTATTTAGTTACACAAAATTTTTATCAAAAAAAATTGTTCGCTTTATACTCTATCCCTGAGATATTTTAATTTTTTAAAGATATTATTGGTTCTTCTTCAAGTGTAAGACAATGTCTTCACAAGAGATTCAGCGAAATTGGACCGACAGTAGCCTCAGATGTGGATGTTGAGGACAACAACAAAAAACCCAAATCGTCGTAAACTTTTTTCATAGTTTGTCAAGCTACATATGCATGTAACTTGCCTAACTTTTATGCTTTAATTTCCTCGTTTCTTGAACTTCAAAATTGTGTATACGTGCATGGTAGTTTTTTCTTGGTAACTGACAAGCATTGTTGACATTTTGTGATCACTTGGCTCATAACTGACAATTCTTTAGATGGTTTTTTGTTGTTAATTCACAACAGTCACTAACATTTTGTGACTTTGGTTTATAACTATCGCTTAATTATGCCACCGGAAAATTTTCTTTATATTAAACTCATCCCAATTCGTAAATTAATTATTTTTAAATTCGTACAAATTTTGGCATATCAATAAAAACCATTTTCTTTATTTGTTTATCTGCTTTCTTTTAACATGCCTTATTTTCTCTTGCATTTTACTTCCTATAACTTGTTTATTAAGCAAATTGTCTGATATTTCATGATGAAGTATTGTGAATTCTGATTTATTTTTTTACTATAAAAATCACAAACTGCTTATTTTTATCGAATTAACACATATAATCATCAAGAAATTCCTACCAGGAAGGTCCTCTAACTATTTGTGAGAGTCAAATCTTTTTTTTAATCATCAAGAAATCCCTACCAGGAAGGTCCCTACCTATTTGTGAGAGTCAAAACTTTTTTATAAAAAAAAAGAGTCAAAACCTTAACAAAGATAGACATTGTAATTTCTTTGAGCATTATATCATAAGTGATATGTAAATTTTCAAAAGAAAATTTTAGCGAAACAAGCTGATTATCATGAAACTATTATAAGGTAAACCCCACCAAAAATAATCGCGCATTTTAACATAACGGAAACTAAATGAAAATCTAACATGTTCTTGTATAGTTGAAAAGTGATATCAGTGCACCACTCGGCACATCATCAAGTAGCATTAGAAATATGTTATTCTATATTCACAAATGTTAGATTCATCAAATGCACACGGGAGTGTCTTGACACAAAAGAAGGAGAATACCAATGAGCATATTCAGATTAAGCAAATGGTTGAATTACGTAATTGATTAAAAAGGTAAATATTTCGAAATTGTTAACAAGTACATTTATTTACTTTTCAAACTATGTGCAAGCGATATAAGCAGGATGACATGTATGAATGTAATTAATTTAATTAATTAATTCAACGATAAGTCATTAGTTAATTAATTAAAATCTAAGTTATTCTGCATAGATTTAATAATAATTATTTATTTATTATCATTTGATTATTGATTATGGTATTATTCCTTGTTATATATTATTGTTTATTTTTAAATGTTATTATAAATTATAAATTATTACATGTTTTTATTCATTATTATTAATTAGTTTTTAGTTATGTGATAATTTATTATTAATATTATTAGCTATATATTATTGCATACATAGTTATGACTAAATAACTGACACATGTTATTATTATTTATTTGCATACATGAGATTATAAACAAACAACAAGAAAATGTCTCACCGGTGTGACATCTTAAGTGAGCACTAATTAATCAAGTCACAGCCGTGCATGCCATTATTATTTATTGACGATTTTATATATTACAAGAAATCACAACCGTCCATAAAAATCATGGTTGTGACTTAGTTAGTCATAGCTGTGACTACCGAAGATGGATTTAGGCAGAATTACCAATTAATAATTAATATTAATTAAAATCACACAAATATCTATATATATAACACCAACTATTTTAATTTTATCTTTTACTAAAACTATATGAAATACTATCAATCAAACATAAACATTACACCAAAACTTTGTCGAAAACATCAAATGCTACATAAACATCAAAATCTATGATCATCTAACAAAGTCAAACTATTTAAAAAGGAAATATTTCAACTCATAAACTAAACATTTCCACAGAACAACACAGAAAATTTGAAATCACATATGCATACATATAACAGTTATATTAATGATTTTTTTTTTCTGCAGCTCGTCCAAAGGTTCACCATCCTCTGCAGACTCTCATATTGATTTCTTCTTTTTTCTTTTCTTTCTGATTTTACAATTAGTACCTATTATGTATCCATATCTTCAGCTGCACATGCCAACATGATAACCTCCACTTCAATACTATTCGTTACACAATCATTTAATACGACATTTTTTTCAAAATAACTAAAATATATATATAATTAATAAGTTAATCATGATAATGCCTACAAATAGAAATTCAAATTGATGCCATATAAAACCATAGATCAAAAATTCATAAACATACCTAAAGGTAAAAGGCACAGAACCTCAACCAAATTCTGCCTAATTCCCATTAACATCTTATCGAACCAAATCCAAGCCCACAAAAAGCCATTGAAAACCAATTATATCCCAAAATTCCAAAGGAAAGGTACACATTTCACATACTGATTTCCTGTTCAACTTCACTTACACAATCACATTAAGAAAGAGCACCGACAACAGAATCAAAAAGTTAAAAACAACTATACCAAACCGGTTCAAATCCCAAATGGAAATCCCCACAACAATACCTCAATACTTAAACCATAATTGTACTTAACCAAAACTAAAAACACAAAACAATAAAAAGACAAACACAAAAAAAAAAAACAAATTAATATTAACAATCAATTCCTTTCTCATTTAATAATTAAAAATGTTAAAAGAAAAATTCAATAAACAAAACCTAAGAATTTAAAACCTAAAATAATTCGTGAACAAACTATTTTTTAAATGCATAACCAAAATTAAAAAGTACGTTAATCAAAAGACCATTAACAAGTGTGATAGACACTCACTCCACTTTCCATTCTCTCGAGCATTCAAAGGTCATAAATATTTAGTCATTATTCATTTCACGATAAGCATCAACCATAGGCTTGCTAACAAATCCAATCTTCACTACTAAATATCCAACACAAACATTAATCCGAAGGTCTTTATTTTGGTTGTAATGAGGTCGAGGTAAAGGTACGGAAATAGATTTAACCAAGCTTTAATCCATAAGACTAATTGAGCATTTAAAATGATAAAACCCAAAAAATATAAAACATACAATTTTTTCTTTTCAATTCCAAACTTAACCCTATCAATTTGCCTTTCTTTTCATTTTCTTTTTTCTCATCCTTTTTTTCGTTGCATTTTTTCGTCTCTTTCTTTTCTTTTTTTCTCCTTTTTCACTTTTTTTTGACTTGATATTATTTCTTTTTTTCCCCAGTAGACAACAACATAAATTCAAAAGGGCAAAAAATATAGACAACAAAATCGAAATTATTTCAACCCAACCTTCCCTTAACTTATAACCTAACTATTTACTGTACTTCTCCCGCAGATATTCCATTTAGTTAATTATATCATTTAAATGCTCAATCTGCACTTACGATGGATGTTATCAAAAGAGATAAACAATCAAAGCCAAGGCTAATATTTCACACTTTTACCAAAAAAAGGTTTCGTCTAAGCTCAAGGGGGCTCACCATGGATAATATTATGGTGGCCTTTTAAGCTGTCAAAATAAATCCTAAATGCCTTCATCACTTCAATGTTTGCATAAGACTATGTAATCTTGACTAGTATTTACAAGCAAGTTCTAGATTTGCTTAGCCATGAAAGAATTCTCTCAGCAATGAATAATTTAAACTGGTATATAATATCTAAAAAAAAGCTCAATTTCTCACCAAAGAAAGGTCTCATTCGTCTATCACAATAATCTAACACACTTTCAATTGAAATCCAAGTCAATCACTTTAAACATGCAAATATATTCATTCACTCATATTATGCATTTATAATCCCGATCAAGTTCATTGAATAACCAAACATCTTTAACAATTAAACAAGAAAAAAAAACATGTAATGTACAAACAAACATTGCCAACATCATAAGAAATTGTTTAAAAACAAACAAAAAACAAAAAAAAAATTAACAACAAACAATCAAAAAAGAAAAAGAAAAAGATAGAAATGCAATAATAAGATGGAGGTTGGCGCTGTCTAGAACGAGGATTCATATTCGCTAGAAAATTTTTGATCTCTTCTATAGTAGCCTCAATCTTTTCCAATCTATCATTCGTTCGTCGTTCAAATATAATTAGTTGATTGGGCAATGATTGATATTCGACAGAATTAGGTGCAATGTTTGAGCGCATTGTTTCAACTGGTACATCATCATCCCCTTCTGTACTTTCACCTACTTCGACGCAACTGTGCTTATTATTATTATTATTATTATTATTATTATTATGATGATGATGATGATGACGATGATGATGATGATGATGATGATGATGATATTTTTTTATTAAAGTATAAACTTAATTTTTATAAAATTAAGTATCTAAAATCTAAAATGTTATAAGAATATTCAATGAAATAATAAGAAATATAATATTCATGCCTTTATAATTTTTTTAAAATCATATCCTCATAAGTCATTTTATACATCAAGAGCTAATACTAAATAGCTAATTTTACCAAATATTTTTAATAAGCAGCTGATATTATCCGCTGGTCAAATCAGCTGATATAATTAGCTATCATCTAAATGTTGATTGAATCAGCTAATAGCTAATACAATCCATTGTTTGCCAATATCTAAATTTTCTTATTTAGCTGTTCACCTCTAGTATTGTCGTACAATAAGCAATTATACTAGCTTTATTTTTTCTTCAATTTTCTAGTTGCGTTGTTTCATAGCCACCAACGACTGCAAGTCTGTGCTATTGTTCCCTGAAACTAACTGCATGGTTGTTCTCTCATTTAGAAAACCAAAGAACTCTACAATTTTTGTGACAAATGCTCCAACAACTATTTTACCAACATTAAAGTATTTAGCATGCACCATACACCACAACATAAACAATTCAGCTTTGGAGACTGTACCTTGGCTATCTCCTCTACCGAATATCGTATAAGTTAAAAACCTGTGAAGATAACAAAGGCTACAGTCCACTAAAGCAGATGATTTAGACCTACTTGGAGAGAAAACATCTCTTGAGTTTGTTATTTCATTCCAAAATTCTTTAGGCCTAAAATCTTCGTGATAGCCATATAAATCACTATGCGAAAATTCAAACATACCATTCAGATCATCTAAAGTAAGATCGTATGGCACTTTCATCAATCTAAATATCATATTAATCACAATGCCATCTTCATTAAAGATCAAATGTAAAGTTGTCAGAAATTCTAAAGTTAATTCAACATATGAATTTTTTTCTAAATTTAGCAAATTGGTCTTATCCTATATTATGCAACAATTCATTAACTCAATCTGCTATTCCTAATTCAATTATAGCTCCATGATCAATAAATTTGTTCGACATAATCGAACGATCTTTTAAAGTCGTATACCTTAACTGACTCTCACGATTGCCAAATTGAAGACAAGGATTACCTAAAATAGGCGTATCTTTCAGTTCCGAAGATGAAGATGCCCGAATTCTTACACAAGGCATAACCTGAGTAACAATTAAAATCAAAATAATTTGGTAAATCTCACACCAAATGAAACAATTTATTACTTTATTGGATCCACACCAATTACATGTAATAGGCAAACATGAAATTTTACGGTAATATAAGTCCAAAATGGTCAAGTGAAAAAGAAACATTAAGATTGTTTTCTGACAAACACACGACACAATTCTAGTGGTAAAGAGAAAATCCCACTTGAGAATTCCATTTATTTAAAATTATTTTTGTTTTCAAATATACACAAGTAGTATGTATTTTTCAAGTTTCTAATATTCCATATTCAAGTATTAATAAAACTTAGCCCCACCCAAAGTCACAGAAATCATGGAATTGCAAGAAAAGCATTATGGTTTTCTTCCGACCTCAAATGATAGTTTCAACTGTATTGAATACATTTTTTTTAATGAAAAACGAAACATCAACCTCGATCAAAGCAACAAATAAAAAAAATTAAAACCATAATTTTGACTAAATACATTTTACTAAATCTAAAAATTGAAGTCTCATGAAATTACAAAAACCTATTATAACTTAAAATCGCAGAAAGAAAAATATGTTTAACAATATAAAAGATTATCTATAAGTGTAAGCAAGTTGCAACGGAGGCTGCGACACAAGGCAGCAGAGGGCAAAGACGGCAGAGGGAAATACTGAAGAGCGGCAGCAACAATGATCTAAGTCCAAATCTACGGTGGATCGCGAGCAAAATCTGAAGAGATGCAAGATTCGGGACTGATTCACCGGAGAACAAGTCGAAGAAGAAGAAGGTGGAATGACCATGATTTTTACTTGGGCGGCTAGGTTATGTTTAACATTCTACAATACATTTCTAATTTTTTTTAAATTTTTTCATTCCATATTTTTACTAACTAATTTTACTAATTCATTTTTAATATTTTAACCCTTATATTTTTACTTATTTTCTCTTAATGATTCTATCAAATTCACAAATTTTAACCTTTTAATTTCTTTCTTAATATACATTTTCAAATTTTTATAGTTTTTAATTTTCTCACAAAATTTTAATTACACAATATTCATTTATTATAAATACTCCTATAATTAAATTAAGTGGGCAATTATATTTATTAGACTATCACTGCGCATTTGCGAAGTGACCAAGTTTATATGGGTTTTCTAGGTCTCACCCAGGCAAATAAAACACTAAATGTCAATGGCTCATAGTTTCTCTAGATCCAACTTTTTGGAGCCCTAGCTATTGTGTATTAAGGCCGAATAAAGATTATGGATGTTGTCTCAAATTAAGGTCCCCATCTTTACCAGGTTGTTGTTTTATCATTTTGTTATGCAAGAAGCCGCTTTTCAAAATTAGTTTAGGTGCGAGGCCTCGAAAAGTAAGAAGGTATCAAGATCATATCCCCTAATCACAACTTGATTCAAGCCATTGTTACATTTATATAAGTCTCGAGGGTGTTCTTTAAGAGTGATGCTATTCTTTTTGCTCAATTGTTTAAGACAAATATGTGACTTGGAAGCTTTATCTTGCCCTTGCAAGCCTAGTTCGAGGATCTTCTCCACTTATTTCCAGTATCCTATAAGAAGGTAACACCACCATGTTTATGTCTTCTAGTGATTCTAGTGAATACTTAGGTAGCTCATATTCATCATCTAAGATTGGGTATATTTAGTTCAATAAATATATGTAGGCCTAAACATTTTGAGGGAATGGCCTCTTTCTTTAAAGCGATTCTCCTAATGTATATTCTTTTGAGGAAAATAAATACCAAAGGCGATTTAGGCCGACTAATTTTGAGGATATCATTACCAAGTTTAACATGCCACCCTTTGTTTGAGTAATATGCCCCTCAAAGTCTAACAAAGCATGCTTCCCCAGGCCTAGGGAGATAAGCATATATTTTTACAACTTCAAGAATGGGAAGTGGTTATCCTTCAACAACATGAACCAAAATATCATCGACGATAAAAACTTGAGCCCCTGATATTGTGGCAATGAGTTGGAAGAGATCACGTGAAGAGATTTAAGGGATTCCCTCTCTTACTCTTACCCACTAATTATGTTCTAATTATGTATACAATTATGGCTAGATATGTAGAATTAATTCTTTCCATAAATAGATGTATGTAAAGTGTATATATCCCATCCAATGTATTAAGAAAAAAAATGAAAAAAAGAACCAGTTTGACATGGTATCAGAGCTTTGGAACCTAAGGCCTGCGCAAAACTTGTCATAGAATAAAAAAAAAGGAGAGAAACACGAGAGGTTATGAGCTATGGAAGACACTCCATCTACAGGCAGCTCTCGCATAGAGAGTACAATTGTTTTAGACTTGACATCAAAACTATCACAGATCTTGAACCAGACGCCAACTACAGCAAACCATGAATCGACTACGACAGTGATTGGCATCAAGTTAGATGATAATAACTATGGCCTTTGGTCTCAGGTTATGGAAATGTATCTTGCAGGAAAAGATAAGTTGGGATACATAAATGGAGAACTTGAACAACCTGTTGAGGCAGATCTGACATACAGGAAATGGAAAGCAGAAAATGCAGTAGTGAAGGGCTGGTTAATCAATTTTATGGATCCAAAACTGATTGGCAATTACATTAGATTCCCAATAGCAAAAGCCGTTTAGGATGTAGCGGCCATAATGTACTTTGATGGTAATGATACCTCACAAGTCTATGATCTCAAAAGAAAGGTGATGAAACTCAAGTAAGCTAGAGGATCAATTAAGACATACTACAATAGTCTTCAAGGCCTTTGGAGAGAAATTGATTTTCGTCGGCCAAATCCAATGAAATGTAATAGTGATATACAGAAGTATAACTCTATTTTGCAGGAGGATAAAGTATATACTTTCCTTGATGGGCTAGATGACTGGCTTGATAAGATCAGAGCGGACGTTCTACAAATGCAACCACTCCCATCTGTGGAGTAGGCTTATCCTCATGTTCGTCGGGAGGATTTCAGACAAACAGTGATGCTAACAAAAGGGGATAACATACAAAGTGTTGCTATGATCTCTAAGGGAGAATAAAGGACATAACAAAAGCCTTCCCTCCGTCTGAATCACACTAGAAAGAGTACTATATTGACTAAACCAAAGGCACAAGGAGAGGAAGGGAGCTACACACACTGTAGGGGTATAAGGCATACAATGGACAGGTGCTTTAAACTGCATGGGTATCCAGATTGGTGGCATGAACTCAAGAAAAAAAAAACATGAAGCTGGTCGGGTAGCATTTGTAAGCACTGGAGATTCTCCCTCTGGTGTAACGAATGCTAACCGTCAATTTTCTCTGATATCACAACAGAACACTTCACCAGCCGAGGCAAACAATTAAAGGCTCCTAATGATCTAGGTAACAATGATTGGATTGTTGATTCAGGAGCAACATATCACATGAAATTTGACCCCAAAGATTTTGTTGAAACCAATCAACCGAAATGGACATGTATTACCAATGCAAATGGAGTTGCCTACCTGATTAATGGGGATGGAACAGTGGCACTTTCACCCTCTCTCTCACTATCAAACACCTTACTAGTTCCATCTCTCTCAAATACATTATTGTCTATAGGCCAAGTTACTGAAGAATTGAATTGTTGTGCTTTACTTTATCCTTCTTTTTGTTTATTTCAAGATATTCTCACCAAGGAGAATATTGGTCGTGGTACTAAAAGAGAGGGGTTGTACTATATGGATGATTTCGTCGTTGGCCAAACAAACACTACACGTCAAATGGGAGAGAAAGAACGACAGATTTGGCTATGGCATCGTCGATTGGGGCATCCATCTTTTCCTTATCTCCGACATTTATTTCCAAGTTTGTTTTCCAACATACATGAATCTGTTTTCATATGTGAAACGTGTATTAAGGCCAAGAGTCATCGAGTCTCTTACCCCTTTAGTTTGAAAAAATGTGAAACACCATTTATGCTAGTTCAGTCAGATGTATAGGGACTAGCCCATATCCTAGTTGTCTCCAGTTTTAGATGGTTTATGATTTTTGTGGATGATTGTTCCCGTATGACTTGGCTCTACTTAATGAAAAATAAGAATGAGGTGTTTAGCATTTTTCTTTCTTTTCATAACATGATCAAGAGTCAGTTCTCTGCTAAACTTTAGGTTCTTTGGTTCGATAATGATGGGGAATATGACAATACTGAGTTTAGACAATATTTTTAAGAACATGGTCTTGTGCATGAAACCAGCTGCTCTCAAACACCACAACAAAATGGTGTTGCAGAGAGGAAGAACAGACACATTATTGAAATGACTTAGGCTCTCTAAATGGAAGCATATGCACCTCAACGCTATTGGATAGATGCAGTTATGGCAGCTGTTTACCTGTTGAACTGAATGCCATCTTGAGTATTGAACTTTGCAACTCCATTGCAAGTTTTAGCTCACCATGTGACACTACCTTCCATCTTGATGTTCCCTCCAAGAGTGTTTGGATGTGTGGCCTATGTTCATATCCAAAAAAATTAGAGAAGTAAGATACATTCTGGTGCCACTCATTGTATTTTTCTAGGGTATGCAGCTCATAAAAAAGGCTATCGATGTTATGATCCTACTACTCGGCGGTTATACATCACTTTGGATGTCACGTTTCTTGAAGCAAACACTTTTTTCACAGCTCCATGTTCTACTCTTCAGGGGGAGCAATATAATGAAGAGCATAATATGAATCTTTGGGAAAATTGGCCAGCCTTACAAGATACAAATTTGGGGGTGCAAGTTGATTAACAACCAAAAGTCATAACGAATGATCAGGCTATAGAACTAATGGTAGAGAAGAAGAATGTAGATGACAGGAAAACTGGACAGGAGGAAGAGCCACAACAATCCATCCCTTACACTTTAGTACCAAACGACCATTCTCCTGAGAATACTCCTGAGGTACGATCTCTAAACCCTTCTCGTGATAATATTATAAATGATTATGGTGTTTATAGATTACCATTAAGACACAATCGTGGTAAACCACCAAATAGATATTTGCCAAATCATGAAGAGAAGGGAGCAAGATATCTAATTGCCCATCATGTCTGCACTCAAAGGCTATCACCACCATTCAACGCTTTTATGCACAAAATGTCTTTTGAGTATGTTCCAAGAACAATATAAGAGGCCTTGGATAATCCGAAGTGGGCTCAAGAAATAACCGGGGAAATGACAGCTTTGCAGAAGAACGATACTTGGCAACTCATGTTGCTACCAATCGAGAAAAAAAAAGCAGTAAGGTGTAAATGGGTGTTCTCTGTCAAACACAAGGCGGATGGGTCAGTGGATCGTTACAAAGCAAGACTTGTAGCAAAGGGATACACTCAAACCTATGGCCTAGATTATCAATAAACTTTCTCACCAATAGCAAAGTTGAACATTGTCAAAGTATTGTTATCTCTTACTACGAATTTGGATTGGCTTTTACACCAAGTTGATGTGAAGAATGCATTCCTCCATAGAGACCTTGCAGAAGAAGTATATATGGATATTCCATCGGCCTTTACTTCTTCTCAACTTAGAGTAGTATGTAAGCTGCAGAAAGCATTGTATGGTTTAAAACAGTCACCGAGAGCATGGTTTGAGAGGTTTAGCTTGGCTATGACAAAGTATGGGTTCAAGCAAAGCAACTCTGATCACACTTTATTCTTAAAGCATTGACAAGGGAAGGTAACGACTCGAATAGTTTATGTTGATGACATGATAATTACAGGGGATGATGGTAGGAAATCTCCAACTTACAAAAGTACTTGGCTACCGAATTTGAAATGAAGAACCTTAGAGGTTTGAAATATTTTTTGGGGATCGAAGTAGCTCGATCAAATCAAGGCATATTTCTTTCACAAAGAAAGTATTTACTTGATTTACTTGCTGAAATAGGAATGCTAGATTATAAGCCTGCAAACACACCAATGTTCAATTTCCATACGTGAAGCCAGAAGACCAATTAGCGGGCATTCTTACAAACGCAGTAGCAAGCAAGTTCTTCTATGGCTCTCTAGACAAGTTGGGCATGGAAGATATCTATGCACCAACTTGAAGGGGAGTGTTGAGTTGGAAGAGATCACGTGAAGAGATTTCAGGGATTCCCTCTGTTACTCTCACCCACTAATTATGTTCTAATTATATATACAATCATGGCTAGATATGTAGAATTAATTCTTTCCATAGATAGATGTATGTAAGAGGGATAGATGAGCAGAAGAAACAAAACAGAGTCGGCGACTGGTTTTGTCAAGAGGAGAACAGACGCTATTTC
>JAOTAX010000004.1:3669397-3699231 GCA_025629825.1 Erythroxylum guanchezii | reverse complement strand
ATATATATATATATATATATATATATATAGAGAGAGAGAGAGAGAGAGAGAGAGAGAGAGAGAGAGAGAGAGAGAGATTGTACTTGAATAGTACGATGATGTTTGTGATCATCATATGGATTTGCTTTGATTTGGATGAATGAATTCATTTGAAAATGCTGTTGAATCTAACTAATACTCTTTGTTGTTTCAGCTCCCATCAATTGAGGTTATTATCAAATCTCCTCCTGTTGACCGTGACCAGAAACGTCCCCCTATTATTGTACTGGTGATTTGCCCAACTCGGGAGCTTGCAAGTCAAGCTGCTGCAGAAGCAAACACTCTATTGAAGTATCATTCTTCTTTTGGCGTTCAAGTGGTGATGGGTGGTACAAGACTTGCTCTAGAGCAGAAAAGAATGCAAGCAAATCCTTGTCAGGTGAATAATTAAACATGTTGGATTACCCAAATTTTAATGTTTCATATGTCAAAATTTGGAAAATATGTGTTACTGTTAAACCTTTCAATTTGTTGTCTATCTTGGGCCCTACAATGATCCACTTCTCAAATATTTGAATACTGTAGATCCTTGTCGCTACACCTGGAAGACTTAGAGATCATATGGAGAATACTGCAGGATTTGCAACAAGGCTGATGGGAGTGAAGGTCCTTATTCTTGATGAGGCTGACCATTTGCTAGACATGGGATTCCGGAAAGACATTGAAAAAATCATTGCTGCTGTTCCCAAACAAAGACAAACACTTCTTTTTTCTGCCACTGTTCCTGAAGAGGTTTACTTGTGTGACTTGCCTCTACACTGTGATAATTTTGAGTTGGTGAAAATTGTTTTTGAGTTGTTTGTTTGGCATATAGGTTCGTCAAATCTGTCATATTGCTCTGAAGAGAGATCATGAGTTCATTAATACAGTTCAAGAGGGATCTGAGGAGACACATTCACAGGTAAAATCCTTTGTCATTTGCTTTTTATTTTATTGGTTTGATCACTAATGTACAGGAGAGTTTAGACTGATTGTTTTCTTCCCTGGCTGTTAGCAAGCAATTAGTAGTAAAATTCATAACAGGGAGGATGAGAGTTGCAAATATCTTCCTCATTCGAAATAGCAGCAGAGTTGTTGATATAATATTCACCTTAAATGTTGGATCGTTGCAGGTGCAGCAGACATTTTTGGTTGCTCCATTAGACAAGCAATTTCCCCTATTATATGCTTTTCTGAAGGATCATATTGCTGATGATGTTAATTATAAGGTATGCTTTTTTGCAATTGAGCATGTCACTGCTCCATTATGTTAGAGACCGCTAGCTCTAACAGTGATTCAACTCTTAATACCGAATCCTGCACTTCCAGCAAACACACACAACAACAGAACAAGCACAAGAATGAAATAGGAATGAATGGAATATCAGTAACTATTATTCCCTAGCTAGACTTCGAGGGCTAGCTGAACCTCCTTACAATCACCAATCACTATATTATAACCGAATGCCTAAGCCTTCCCCCTCTACCACCTTTTATTCCCTTCTCCTAACTAACTTCCACATGACTCATCTCTCTCCCAAATTTCCCACTTTACCCTCACATCCCCCTCACCTAGCCACTGCATTCGTATTCCTCCTCTTGCTATACTCTGCTGGAATCTAGTCTCAACACATTACAACGTATTGGATTATGTTTAGTTGGTTCACAGATTATATATTTGGCTGCAAAGAGTTATTACTTCTCTCAACTGTTTGGTTATGAGCCTGCCTAGGTTAACTCTTATGTTACCATGCCTAAAATTTAGCCCTTGGTTTGCGCAGGTTCTTGTATTTTGCACAACTGCTATGGTAACAAGAATGGTTGCGGATCTTCTCGGTGAATTGAAATTAAATGTTAGAGAGATACATTCTAGGAAGCCCCAGAGTTATAGGACCAGGGTTTCTGATGAATTCAGAAAATCCAAGGGCCTTATACTTGTGACTTCTGATGTATCTGCACGTGGAGTTGATTATCCTGATGTGACCCTTGTGATACAGGTACTTGGATATTAATCCAACCCCATTCATCTCGAGTTTTTCATGATTTCTCTGCCAATTCTCTAGTTAATTTCCAAGATAAAAGGTGTCCCATAACTGAACTCTTATTCTGAAAGTTCTCAAATTTGAGAAGAAAAATGTCCTCGACTGATCTCTTAATGAAAATTTATTTATAATGCAGCTGGGCTTACCTGCTGACAGAGAACAATACATACATAGACTTGGTAGAACTGGGCGTAGAGGCAAAGAAGGCCAAGGCATATTGCTATTGGCACCTTGGGAGGAGTTCTTCTTATCTACCATCAGGGATCTGCCAGTATCAAAAGCTGCAGTGCCTTCAGTAGATCCAGAGACAAAGAAAAAGGTTAGATAGAGACAGATTTTGAGCTTTCTTCACCTCAACTGCCGATGAATTACAATTCTCAGAAACTATATCTGATGTGTTAAGCAGGTGGAACGAGCATTATCCAATGTAGAGATGAAGAACAAAGAAGCAGCATACCAAGCTTGGCTTGGTTATTACAATTCCAATAAGAACGTGGGCAGGGACAAGTATAGGTTAGTTGAGCTTGCCAATGAGTTTAGCCGAAGCATGGGGCTCGATAATCCTCCCGCCATCCCCAAGCTTGTCCTTGGTAAGATGGGACTTAGGAACATTCCTGGTTTGAGATCAAGATAGATATGCCCTACCCAACTTCAAATTCTGAAATTGTCCCGGTAATGCCTCATCATTTTTCGCGTGGGAAACGCGTCAATGTGCTATTTTCACTGTTTTCGTATTCCTTTCAGTTCATATTTTTGTAAGGGTTTTACTTTCTTCAATTTCTCTATTGGCGGCCAAACTGGTTTTGACTTTGATTCATCAGCAACTAATGTGTGAGCTTCTCCTAACAAATAGGATATTAATTTGAGAGAAATTGTGTAGTGAAAGTCAAATAACTTAAATGTAAATTTAGTTCAGTTTGAATTGTTCTGGTAATTATGCAAGTCTTTAATGCTATATGTAACTCTTCTATATATGATAAGGCTAATCAAACTTCTAAGACACCTTGAATTAGGCTAGACAAAATCTTTCCATATCAACAAGGTAGACCTAAAATTATAGTTTTCAACCATGCCGAGGTGGTTGAATGACTACAGACTACAGTTTTTACTTCTTCAAGTGTTAATATGAGAGCTCATACCCTGAACTTACGAATCAAAATCCCCAATACACAGGTGGGTGAAAATCCAGATGAAACCAATTCTGTAACATGATATAAAAACCCTAGATTCTAAAACTGCGGGCTTCTACATTAGTGGTGTTACAATGTGTTGAGTCTTTCACAAGGCTAATCGACGAATCCTGCATTCCTTTACTGCCAATGTATTATGTATCCTTTTGGGCAGAGCAGATACTATGATTTCTAGTATACAAACAAGCACGAGGGAGCATGTTGCCTTTCCATGGGAACATTTCAGAATCATCAAATTCGCTCTTTCCCGTGTATGATGAGGTGAGAACAGAAAAGCCCTCGTAACTGGAGGTTCTCTCATTATAGTTTCTACCATCACTGTTCTCTCCAGGATTTGGAAACGGTAGAGGTGGTAAATCCTCATCCTTCAACTGATAATTCATCTTGGCCATTGACCCAGCAATACAATTAAATCCCCCTGTTAAGATGATAAATCAAAATATCACAAGACAATCCCACTCGAAACATAAACCAACAAATGAAGTTTGACCACAGAAGTCCAATTCACCGTATGCAACATTAAGCACTTGTTGGAGAACGATGGTTGAATCAGGTTGAATTTGACAAATAAATTTCAAGGATTCTCAACAAGATTAATCAACTAATTATTGTAAATCTTAAAGCACACCACAAATTTGGTTCAAGCATGTTCGTAAATCTTACATTTGCTGCCTTGGAGAGACAATGTAACTACCTCTGGAGGTGGGGTGAGGAAGGCTGATCTGGTGAAGACCGTTGAGCAGCGTTGCCGTGAAATCTTTGGTCCTCAAAGCCTGAACTTGACCGGTTTGCCTCATTGAAATGTGATGCGGGGAAACCCAAAGGTCCAAGGGATCCAAATTCAAGTTGGTCTGCTGCCGAACTATAACCAGAATTATGATCATATGGATAGAGCATAACAACAGATGGAATAGTAGGTCCATTTGTTGACACACCACCAGGATTGATGGATTGTATTGGATACATTCCATAGGCTACATTAGTAGAACTGCTCTGAGTGGAGTTTGACCGAAGTGGGCCATTCTGGGATTGATGTGAATGGAATGCACCATGCCTATGTGAGCCCCAAGATCTGTCAGCTCGGTTCTCACTTGCTGCCAATCGGTCTGCTCTTGAACTCGACTTCTCAGCTTGGCTGCGATTATGGTTGCGTCCAGTCAAGCGAGACTTTGAGTTGACGTTCCAATTAGCTTCTCTATCTCCATGGTGTTCACTTTTTTCATAGTTGTAATTTCCCTTTCTGTTACCTGTAGAATGTCGGTCTCGAACAGATACCTTCTGAAGTCATTCAAAATAAAAGTTACCGAAATTGGCAAACAGAAGTAAAGAATCCAGGGAAATCGTTGCTGGCAATTTGAAGATCATTAGCATGCATTAACATGATTTCCAAACAACTCTTTTATAGGCTAAGGCTTATGGAAAGCAGATAATTGAAATAAGAGAAGTAATACAAGATGCAAATGCAAATTTTGTTTCTACAAGGGCACTGCTCAACTACTATAGTTATAATAGTGTTAGATAAATTGCTGGAACAAGTGATGTATGTTTTCATATCAACAAGACTATATGTTTACGATTGTAGAACACGTTCATGTCAAATATGTAAAGGAAAATAGAAGGCCCCATCTCTTTAGGAACATGTATACAGCTTATACATTTGGCAAAAGACAGATTACTAAGCTGGAGTTTTATCTCACCGGATTTGGCAGGTACGTTCCAGTCCCACTACGATATCGTGGCATTTCCTCAGCATACTGCTGGTAAACACCAGGAGATCTACCAGACACAGACTGTAGAGGAGTAACAGGAACTAGTCGGGGCCCATAGCTCATAAGCTGTGTGAAAAGATTCATATTGGTTGACACAGGTCTCCCTGGACCATCCCAGGGAAAACGGCCTTGCCAATATGCAGGTGGCACAATAACAGGAGAAGGATAAATTGGTGATGTAGGATACGGTGAGTTTTGGCAGAAACGGCCATATTGCAAATTTTGCCAGTGGCTAGCAAAATCACTGTTAAGAATGTCAGGTTTGTGCTCTGACGGCTCAACAGAAGCTACCCTCCTCATGGAATCAGAACTTAACACCTCGGTTTGGTCAAGTCCCTCAGCTGACTCAAAATTCTGACCAGAGTCACTGTTATCTGGGATCTCTTCAACACTAAATTGGCCTGGTGCATCAGAAGTCCCTTGTTCATTTGGGAAGTTATATACAGGAAGCATTGTAACAAATGGGACCGGTGGTCCTGTAGGATAAAATGTAAATGGAACAACGCCTGAATTATCTGCGTTTCTTTGTCGTGGACCAGGACCTAAAAGCATTGGAGCAATAGGTATCAAAGACTCAGATGCACTTGTCAGAGCAGTATCAAACCCAGATGTTTGATGCCTCAGAACATGCAAAGCTGTAGATTGTGGTCCAATGTTTCTTTCAGTCATCTCAGGAGCAATGACAGACACAGCATTCCAGTCTTTGTTGTCATCATCTGTTTGATTAGATAAATGATCACATACAGTCTTACCTTTCCCGTATACTACAGATGGCACTGAACTAGTTTTCCTGCCTCTTTTTTCCCTGGTTGACTTCGACGACTTTGCAGATGATCCTTCCCAAGAGCTCTCAGAAGATGTTTTACTTCTCAAAGAACTGGAATGTGAAGCTGGGAAAGACCTTGAACTATCAATTCTCTCATCAGGGTAAACTTCAGAGCCTTTGTTCTCCTGATATGAGAAAGGATCAATTTTTTTTGTTGCAGTTCGAAATTCTTTGGTGAACTTCTGTTGAACTCTAGCAGAACTGTTATAGGCACCCATATGGGAGGAAGGGACAAAATTATAACTAGATGTAGACTGCTGCTTTTCATCTGATTGATGAGTTTCAAATCCTCCATTGTCAAGGTCAAATCCAACATGAGAACCCCTCTCCTTTTCATGCCAGGGATCATGTTCAGTTTCCACAGTGTTCAATTCAATGTGACCAAAATTCTCGTTACTGGGTTCAGTGGGATCTTCCAGATTCGAGGTCAATGCTGCATCAGGAAAATAATGGGTTAGTGAAGATGGAACCAAGCCTTGAGGAAATTGCATATTTGTCCCCCAGGGAGCCTCCATCATTGGAATATTAGTGGGTATCATTCCTCCCAAATTTCTCTGAGCATAACGCATTGAAGCAAGGCCAGAAGGAGGAAGCCGAAAGGGCACATGACTTGATGCCAAATTCAATGGAAATTGAGCCTGACCATTGAACCCATGACCTGCAGAAGATGCCATCATATTTACACGGTCCTGCTCTTCCTGCTGCATCATAAGTGTCCCCATCATGGAAGCAACTTCCTCACCCATTGCATCCAAACCATGATCGTCATAGTAGTTATTTGATGAGCCCGCAGTCGCATCAAGATTTTGATGGGACAGGTTTTGCCTAACTAATGAAGAATCGTCAATTGGAGATCTAAGATACTGACCAATCAGATTATCAGATTCTGGCTTTTTCCTCCTGTTAGTATCCAACCTAGTAGACGAGGTCTGGCCCTTTCCACCTTCTGAGGCTCTGTTATGTCTTCCTTGAGAAGGAACTTCTGTATATGCATCAGTAAGTTCAGGACTAGATCGTGTCCTTGCAAAAATGTACCGTCCCTGAAGGTCATTGCCCAAGTTATCTAGTTTGGAACTCTTCTGACTTTTATCAGCATAAGCACCCTGACTGGAATCACTCTCTCTCCTTGACTGATCTGATATCCTAGTGCTTGTTGAGTTAACATAAGTCTTTTGTGTTTGACCGCGAGAAACTGCAGCCACTTCACTGCTTCTAGATGTGCTCTCAGTGGGATAATTACCATGTTGGGAGGACACGCTGTGTGAACTATGTGCATCAACTTGAGTTTCACAGCTAGGGGTTTTAGCATTCGAATTATTCCTATAATGCTCAGATCCATTAGTATGATCAGGGTTTGTCAATATCTCGCGCCGTAAGTCATTCTTTGGTGCATCAGGGCGCTGGCCGCTGCCATGCCTGTCCCAAGTGTTCATAAAGAACTGGTTTACTTCATAATGTAGGTCTTCTTCTGGGCAATCAAGTAACCTTGCCAGCCTTTTTGCCCCAAATGCAAATGCACTGCGTATCCTGAAGAAGTTACCTGAAAAAGCCAGTTGTTAAATTAACAGCAAAGTAGAAATTCAAGCTGAAAGTAGAGTTTGACCATTAGAGAAATATCCAAAAGTATGACAAAAAATCACATACATTCATTTGTTGAGTCATGCTACTCTTGAAATTAGAAGCATTTTTTAAGTTAGTCCCAGCCGACACTTTCTGTTTAATATAGGACTGTGAAAGGACAATATAATGAAGTGAGACAATTATAAGGATAGCAATCAATAATGATTGGAAAGCTATGATCACGTGTCCTACACAGCCAGTCAAATGGAGAATATGATAGAATTTGCCGACAGACCATATGATGAACTAAACAAAGCAATGGTTTCATCAACAGAAGGGGTCAGCACTAAAAATATGCAAATTCTGATAATCATGGACCTGCTCCAGATATTAAGACCTTGCCTGTCTATAAAATTTGGCTAACTCTTCAGCCACTCAGGCAAGCCACTTGCTATAATCCTATCCAATATGCACTGTAACCACCAGAGGGTGTTCCAAAACCCAACGATAGAACAAAACCACAAGGCAAGGCCGAATTCCATACGCAACCAACACAAAGTCTCCCAGAATCCCAATAAAAACAAGACAGAAAATCAAGCAATCTTTCCAAAGCCAAAGATAACATGATAATATACTAGTTCAAACTTTGGACAGGGTAGGAGCAAGTTATGAAGAGTAGTACACCAGCAGCAATGAGTCTCATGAGAGTTCATTCAATAAATGCATAAATTGCAAATAGTAACGAGCCAAAATAAAAAATGAAATGAGAATTAAAATTAGAATCCTGGCCAATGACTCTGCTAGAAGTGCTAAAGTCAACATAACCACTTGTTCAACTTTTTATGAAGGAAATAAAAATTGCAATTTTTGTTAAACATTTTGATATGTTTTATTCTGTTTTGCTAAGATTCATGGTTTAATAGGATCATCTTTATAGAAAAAATATCAGCCATAAGGAAAATTAAATCAACTGAGCAATTGAAACAAAAATAAAAATATACTTTCTAAAGAAATGGATATCTAACAACATCAAATGTCTAGAACCTCAATGCTGTATACAACATTTTGTTGTGTGTGGCAAACGAAAGAATGTGTGTATCTCATGGTGGAGGTGAAATGAAAACATCCTGAAGGCAAAGGGTGATTATTGTTATTCAAATACCTTTACTGACACTACGTCCAAGGTTATTGTTTATCCGTAATGGATCAATAACATTGAAGTGTTTCGAAATGAAAGGTTGCCCTTGATTTTCTTGACCAACAGGGTACACAGCATACACGGCACTACAAGCGTCAAGAAATAATTTACTTAGTAGTAAGTCTCCACCATCCTTTCGAGGAGGCTCCGCTGCAAGACATGTCATAAAATAACAACAGCTGGTAAATTGACTAGCACTTCCAAATAAAGGGATCTGCCAGAAGTTAACATATGACTTTAAGGCAATTATGAGATACCTGTTACATCTGGAAGTGAACTAATGGGCACTGGCCCCCAGAGACTGACACAGAAGTTGTCCCAATCAAACTTACTGAAGAACTCAAGAAAGCGATAAAGGACCTTGAAATGCATAGCCCAAATGGAGAAAGATCAGATGACTGCAAAACAATGCGGCTAGACTAAAGAACACAAAGCTAATGAAACCTACCTCAAGGGGTCCTGCAAAGGAATTGTTGAAAACGTGAAATATATAAAGAACTAAGGTTTCAAGAGCATAAGTGGAGATCAATCCATGGTGAGCACCCAGTATCCGGCTCTCATAATAACACCAAGCCTTTATCAAAATAATGCTCCGCTTGAATAAATGATTTTGATTTATGAGATTATCAACCTACAAAAGACTCAGAGAAAAACAAAAGGTATTACCATTGTGACTTTTCTTCTAAAAATCAATTTATCATGCTATTTGTTTGACAACCCACTAACCTCCTCAAGAAAACAAAGGGTGCATAGCCCACCGAGCTGGTTAAATGAGATATCAACCACAATGTTCTCCACAAGACACTTTATTATCTTCACCTGTATTTTTGTTCATATATATAAGAAAAGCTAAATCTTCAACAATGACATATAATAGACTACATGGTAACATACAGTTATTTGCTGAAATTTGTTTCACAAATCATCTAAAGTTAATAATACGGAAAAAAAGAATTGATCATGAAGCCAAGTTTATAGCCCTAACCAAGACAACGTCACAAGAAGTCCTTGTAACTCTACATATTGGAGGGTAAGAGACAAAACTCTTTTCCATGACAAGTGTGTTCCGTGTATTGTTTACAGAGCTGGTTAAACTAATGGCTTAAAAGAAAATTCAAGCCCTGCTCATGGTTTGAAAGTCAACTATTTTCTTCCATGATACAATTCAGGCCTATGGTTCAGCATTCTTCTCCATTTGTCTCAGTTCCTATTCATCCAACTTTAGCTTTCTTCTCCATTTGTCTCAGTTACATTCTCTCCAAAGAAAAGTAATTGAGCATCTCTGTATCATTAATACTGAAATCATAAATCCAGGGCAACAATGAACAGTAAATTTATGTATAAAGACGACAAGGTTAGAAGATATTGCCATGTTCATCATTAAGAGAGAGACTAAATAGCAATGGAGCAAAATGGGACATACTTCCGCTTGAATGTACTGAACTTCTTTCACTCGAAATTCTGCATTGTCATTCTTCTCCTCATTCTCCAACATATCACGAACTTGATGAGCCCACGAGTCTTTCAAATTTTGGTTCTTACTGAAGGCAGTTAAGTCTATGTCCCCATCTGGCAAGTAAGTTTTAAGTGGTACAGACCCAAAGGTAAACACCTGACAATGATGACAATAACAACAATCATTGACATGTAATAACAATTACGATTAAGAATACATAACCAAATAGAAATAAAGACTCAGAGTTTTGCAACAATGGAAAATATTGACGCACGGCTCAAATGCAGCAAGAATTACTAATCAGTAAGTATTGTGAAAATATTACATTTTAACCAACATTTGGTTTCCATATATGGTTGATGTATTCCAATTTAAAAATGACATTCAAATCGAAATTACTAACACTTACAAACAATACACTTCCATCTAGAAAATAGCCCCTCAAGGGAATAAAACACGTTATAAGACCTAAAACCAATCATCAAATTTCTACTACTTTAGTTTACAAATCCCATCCAGATAGTTAAATTCCAATTCCGATTATCTACAAATGTTCATATACCTAAGAACCCGAGAAACAACATAATCAACACCAATGAATAGAAACAAAATTGCAGAAGGCAAACGTAATAGAACAGAGAATCCATACCTCGCATGGAAAGCATTTGGAGATGAGGCGTTGGACATAATGGGCAACAGCATTCCGGCGCTCTTCAGAAGGCTGATTGGGCTGAATGCAAGCAATGAGCTCCGCTGTTCTCTCTTCGGCTTTAGACCATCGCTCGACGTCCAGGGCTCGGATCACCGACGCCGCTTCGTTGGGCAATAACCCATTTGGCAATAGCCCACTGCTTGCCTCCGCCCACCTCTCATGCTCGCCCATGCAATCTTAACCACCTTTTTCACCTTCCTCTCTTCTTTTCCTTTTTATTTAGTATCCAAAAAAAAAAAAAAAAAACTAAGCCACAAAACAACCACCACCACCACCACCAATACCCTCTTATAGATTCTAGAGAAATACAAACACCCAGATGATTAAAAGAGCACAAAGAAATGCGATAAAAACACGGATTCTTGTTCTCTTTCAATCTGCGCCTTTTTTTAGGAAAAGGAAACTTCCCCGCAACTCCTTACTCTCGTTTAAACCAAATGGGTAGGTGGAAATTTTTGTAATTTCAACCAAAATCCTGGATATGGTCAAACCAGGATCGCTTGAGACAGAGACCTCAACAACAAAATTCAGGGCGGGGCGCTTCAATATACCTAAATATCTACAAGTTCTTTCGTTACAAACAGATTGTGACTAATCAAATCTATTAACTCCAAAATGATAGAGAAAGAAAAACCCTGACCAATTTATTGTTAAAAAAAGAGAAAACAAGAACAACAACAAGAGAGAGAAGGAAACCCTATTATGTTTTAGAGTATGGAAAAAAAATGGAGTTAAAAGATAGAAATGGTGTGAGATAAAATCAAAACCCTAAGGAAAACTGCTTAATCTCGTAATGACGAAGTGTCCGTGAATCAATATCAAAAGGGGCTGAGAAGAGAGGAACACAGGGATGAGGGGACCAGAATCCAGATAGCAAATGCAAGAAGGGGGGAGGGAGGGAAGGAGTAGGGCAAATTAAAATCAATTTGACACAGAGAAGAAGGGGTTCTTTTATATTTTATTGTTAATATAATATTAATGGAAGCTAATATAGACTATAGAAGTTTATGCAAAATTTGAGTTTTTTTTCTATGGTTGTTAATTGATATTATGGGGAAAGACTAAAGAGACAGAGAGGATTGAGAAGAGACAATGACGATGAATGGAATCTGAATTGGGAAGACAATGTTAATACATAAATCAATTGAATAGAATTAAGCTTGTGTTGAAACGAATACTGTGATGAGGACCAAGTAAACCTAACCTAACCTAAACCTAACCAGACTGGTTCCTTTCTATACACATTCCAATTCCATGCCTCGAGATAAAAGTGATTGGTAACTGATGCTATTGGTCTGCGTAGGTTGCGGGAACACGCAATTTGAAAGCCCAGCCCAGTCCAGCCCCATCATTGTTGAAGAACAAACCCTAATAACAAACCATTTGGATGTAATCCAGACTGGGTCCGCAACTGCATGCCAGACCCGAAACTAGTCGAAGACCCAAGACTGGACGTAGTTGGCAGCTAATGAATTTCTGGAGCTTTTTCCTCCCCGATCCCTAAGTTGGTTTTGTTGCCGCCGGTGATTGTTCTTGTCGCCGTCTCGTCTCGTATGTGCTACAGCTTCACTAACAATCGGGCTTTGATTGGGTAAGGTTCTTGACTTCAAATTTGTTCCTTCCTGGCCTTGGTTGTTTTCTTGGTTTTCAGTAATTATTAGTTTTCTCTGTTCTGGACTTGCGGCTGATTAGGGAAACTTATTGAATTGTCATGTTAATGTCTTGCTCTTCAGTTCTAATTGCCCTGAATATGGCGGATTCAGGTGAAGCTCAACAGTCCGAACAAGGTGCATATCTTTCTTCGTCGATAACTTCAGTACTTGTACCCTTTTTCAGTTTGTATTCTTATCTTATTTTAGTTTCTCTAAGCGATTATGCCTTCGTTTGTAGTAAAGCTGTGGTTTTTGTTTTGGTTTTTTCATGTAGTTTGCAACTTTTTTAGAAAACCATTAAAGAACAAAAATATTAGGAAGAGAACAATTGAGGAAGATGAAGACGAAGATCAGGAATCAAAAAATGAGAGCTTTTTGTCACAAAACCAGAAAAAAGCCCCGAAATCTGACAATAAGCTCTATTTTTCGACCGGATCTTCCAAGAGCACTGCATCGGTTGAATCAAATGAAGAATCTGTGAGGCCAATGTTTCAATTTGATTCATCAAAGGAAATTCAAGTTCAAAACGATAGTAGAGCTACAGCAATACTGGAGACTGAGACTGATTTTTCTAGAGATGCTCGAGCCATCCGTGAAAAGGCTCTTAAACGAGCAGAAGAGGCATTGAAGGGTAAAAGCAAAAGCTCTGGTGACGAAAAACTGTATAAAGGAATTCACGGGTATACCGATCATAAAGCTGGGTTTCGAAGAGAGCAAACAATATCAAGTGAGAAGGCTGGTGGTGCACATGGGCCTCTTAGGGCTTCTGCTCACATTAGGGTGTCAGCTAGGTTTGATTACCAGCCAGACATATGCAAGGACTACAAAGAAACTGGTTATTGCGGGTATGGAGACTCATGTAAATTCATGCATGATCGAGGGGATTATAAATCTGGTTGGCAATTGGAGAAAGAATGGGAGGAGGCTGAGAAGGTGAGGAAGAGAAATCTCGCCTTGAGGGCCCTCGAGGAAGACGAGGGAGATATAGGCCAGGGTGGTGATGAAGATGATGATGATAATTCATTACCATTTGCATGTTTCATCTGCAGGAAACCTTTTCAAGATCCTGTTGTCACAAAATGCAAGCACTACTTCTGCGAGCATTGTGCTTTGAAGGTAACCTATTTATGCCACTTCAGATATTTGATCAATCAATGCATGAACTTTATGGTCAGGGTCAGTGATGTTTGTATCCAAATGTGTGTGTCTTCTTAATCATGCTTTACAGTTCGGTCGGTTTAAATCAAACTAATCTTTTGTCCTCTTCTTTGGTTGTCAGCATCACTCAACAAACAAGAAGTGCTTTGTGTGTAATCAACCTACTCTGGGCATTTTCAACGCAGCTCATGAGATCCGGAAAAAGATGGCTGAAGCTGGTAAACGATGATGTTAGGTCTTCAAAACTAAATGTACTTTAACCTTAAACATGTTTGTATTCAAAACTAAATGTACAATTAGCAAGTCTAATTATGCAGAGATTGTGGAGAAGTCTTTAGTTTACCTTCCCCTTCTGCTTCTTGTATTGGAAGCTAATCGATTTAAGAGTCTAGATGTTAAGGCCAGTTGAAGCTAAGGTTTAGGTTTCAGGCCTTAAGGACTCGGATCCGATTCCAACTAACTCATTTGCATAGTTAACAGAGGAAAAGAAAAAGTGAAAAACCTCAGCAGATTTGCATTTTCTTTGGTAAAAGAAATGATGGGCATTTTATTGAGTTGACAGTCAGCTATATATATATGTATATATTATATACCACATAGGAGGTCGGAATTGAAGGCCTGTACACCAAACATATTAATCGATAGGGGCAAGGAGAGTTGTACGAATTTCGCGCTTCTTTTCCTCCTCTACTTTGTTTGAGAACTAGATATAGTAAGTGCTTCACACGCCGCTCATTATTTCCTTTGGTCGCATGCTGGTCTCCAAGTGATTACCATGGTCCCATGAGTGAGGAGAAGGTGAATTGAGCAGTGGCCATAGACCAGTCCTTGGCTTTCTTTCATGGCGTTCAAGCGACCTTGTGTTTTGCCGCAGAACTCCATTTACAGCCTTCAGGTAATTGCTTGAATCATGGTCTCTTAAGATTGTACCTTCTGAACCATATGCCGTTGGAGCACTGAGAGTTTCCAGTGGATGAGGACAGTTGAGAAATGCTTTCAGGGCACTTGCATAGTGTTCTCCGGATTGAGTCTTGCCAAAAGCATACAGTGCATTCCCTGGGGGGAGCAAGGGGTGCGGAGGGGACAATTTCTCATCAGGTTGAAGTATGAGTAATTTACCAAATGGAGAGTACAAGAGTTTCTGTATAAAAATAAAGGAAAAAAAGGTGAAATTACTTGCTACACTCTTTATCTTATTAGGATTTATTTGATAGGATCCTGATGGTTAAATTGCAATTAAAGAGTTATGGAAGATAATACTCACATTCTTATTAAGACAGGGGTGTGATTGGAAGGTGCCACTTAGACGTTTGAGTAATGACGCAACATGGTTGGGATAGTTGCAGGAGAAAGCTCTTGGGACTATATCTCTGTGCATCATCACACTATGAACATGGCTTTCATCTAACCCTAAATCTTTCAAAAGCTGTTGGCCGCCACATAAGATAAATGGTGAGCCAAAAGTGACAACGGGACGAAGAGTGGATGGCTTGACAACCTTCCTGCTCAGAAGCATCAAGCTGACTAAAAGAGAGAGACTGCCGCCAAGAGAATGACCAGTAAATTGAAGCTTTGCACGTTCTCCATATCGATTCAAATGCTCAATTATTTCATGCATGAACTGCTCATATATACCCTTTGCTGCCTCATAAATCCCTCTATGAACAAGCACCTCTGTTTCCTGCGAACATTTTTTAATAATTAATAATTTTCATATTGAGAATAAATAAAAAACAAGTAATTTATATATAATAAATTATTCAAAAATTCCCAAACCCCGCCTAGCAAAATTTTCACTGGATGGTGTTGTTGAAATTATTCAAAAGTAATTGCTTTAAAATTTTGGCCAAATATAAGTCTTTTTATATATAAACTGTTCATCTTCTTAAAATAAAAATAATAATTATGAAATATAAAGATTAATTTCAAACTAATATATACTTATAAAATAGAATTGAAAAAGTTATTCAAGTAAAATGTATTTTTAAATTGTAAATAGTATATACTTAATTTAGTCGAATAAAATAATTGTATTACAATGAATGGTTCATCAAATAATAACAATATAATTAATCTTGTATCTTAAAATTCTGAGTGAAAATATAAATTCACTTGTCATCTTAAAATATACTAATAATTACAAAATTTCACTCAAAAAGCAGTTAAATCCAGTATATTGGTTATTCTGCCTCGTCAAATTTAAGGTCTCAGTCAAAGATGAAAAGTTTGTACCAAATAGTAAATACAAACCTCGAATTTAGCAGGTTCAAAGAAGAGGTTCGCTTGCCAAGAAGCCAAGGAGTCGGATCCCTGCATTTCAGCAAACATGGAGAACAGTTAGTTTCGGATACCTCAGCATCTTTTCTGCAACCTAATCCCTTATTAGATGCCTCATGCAAAATAATGGAGAATAACATGTTTCATTACCTGAATCACAAAGCACCGAGTGTAGGTGCTAAAATCATCACAAACAAACCATTCACAGGGAGAGGAGTGAAGTGACTGAAGGTTCCTTGCAGCCTCCTGTTTTTCCTTCTCCCCTGCTGCAACCACTGCAGTCATTGTTGATGCTGCAACATAAGCAGCCGCCTCTGAGTTATATACTCTAGGTGAGCTCTCCCCTTCCAGCTCCGTCTGGACCACCCTATAACTTGAATCTCTACATTCACCTTCACGGGACTGAGAGACTTTAGATAGGAGACCTTTTGCGCGGGATTGGACATAAGACGCAGCTGAAGCAGCAATCTCATATGCAACTGAGGGGTGAATGAGACTCTTGTGTTCTGGATTGTCAATGCTCTTTGAATTGGAGTCCTCAACTACACTAACAGAGTCCTGACCAAGTTTTACTTTTGTACAAGCAGCTAATTCTGTTTTCTTTTCTAAGGATGATGTTACAAAATGTAGGCCGTAATATCTTCTGAGATCCTTTGGCTGCAGGTTAATTGGATAAATCATAAATATAATTTATATTAGCTGGATATAGGTAGAAAAAATATTTTCTTTAGCTGTTTTTATTTTTCAGATTTACAATATCAGTCAAAAAGAGGAGGGGAAACTAAGGAATTTAAGAGAATGGCGTTGCTACGTCGTACCTTAATGTCAGGTATAGCGTACGCCATGTTGCACAAGAAAGCCAGCTTCGATAATGGCTTGACATCTGACCATTGTACCTGAGTCAAAAACCTTGAAAATGTCTCACGATCATACTTCATCTCTGCTCTTTGATCTTCTTCCGAGCTGTAATCCAAATCACAGCCGCTTTCATCATCATCATAACACATACAGTCTTTATCTTCATCCATCGCATAAGTTTCATCATCAAAGTCCAGGTTCTCCGATTGTTGTCTGTTCCTCCAGTAACTTCTGAGCTCCAGTAGCCTCTCTACCCAATTAGCCCTCTTCTTTACCTCCCTGTTATCGTTACCCTCGATGTCTTCTTCCTCGAAACTTTCGACGGTGCCCAAATCTTTCTCATCCATGTCCATGTCCTTACTAGTCTCAAGGTCCAAAAGAAATGACCTGAGAGTGTTTGGTATTATGGAGCTCGGTAGTTGGAATGGGAAAATGCTGAAGGAGCGGCTGTTCTTTAGCTTTGGCTGCACTGCACTGGAACGTATACGGTTGATGGAATAGCAAAGGTGGTTATCCGACTGGGACCTCCGCATCCTGCTTTGCGTGCACAAGTCATTGCCTGACTCTGAACGTCGAAGACCACTGAATTCTTTAAAGACACCTGGACTAGTTGCCGGAATAGTGGGAATGGTCATAGAACTGCATCCCATAGCTCGCAAGAAATTGTAACTGCAACGATGCTAGCTCTAACTTACAGTCGCTTCCGCCCAGGATGACCTGAGAAAACGGCTCTTTTTTTCAGTAAAATCGTCCCCACTCCCCACTCTCTAAACCAAAGCTTGAAGTCTGCAAACTTCTTGTGAACAAATCAAGGTGCCATGAAGGAGTAATGTATGACAACGAGGAGAACTATGTGCTTTGGTAATCACGAAAGAACAGTAAGATGACACAAACTCTTTTGGACAACAGCCAAAACTTATAACTTTCCTACAAACTTGGACATTGTTTTGATGGGTGAATTAAGGAACGCGAAGACAATCTAGCAGTGCAAACATTTGCAGAGAAAGGACAATAAAAGCTGTTTAGTTTGATTTGAAGCCAAAAGCTTTAGTTATACCCGAGATCTTGAATTTCTATTTGTAGTGCAGTAAAACCAAAACGTATTGTAGTTCACACTAGAAATAACATGGAGTATATAGCACACATGCCCCTAGACAATATACTACACATGACCCCAGACAATATACTCGATTAATCCGATAACCAATCAGAAACCAAGTTTGCGTATATGCCTTGCAATTTGACCATACTCCTGGAATTTGGAGTCAAATAATGGATGGTTTTTTTGTCAGTACAATAGGCTCTTTAAAACTGAAATTTCCAACACCGGTTGGGAAAGTCTACCCAAAAGCCCTGTTGGGTATTGCCGCACCAGTAGATTTCTGAATTATGGCATGATAAACAAATCAAATAGACATCACAAGATTACAACAAATCAAATCTGAGAGGAGTAGTGTTTTAACTTCTTACTGATAAAGTTGCTACAGAAAACTGGTGGCTCAAAAGGACAAAGGGTAAATAAGACATTACAAGATTACGAACGTTTATCTGGTGAGACTAAGAGGTCTGTCTCGTAGGTTGAAGTTAAAGCGTGCACGTTAATAATCACGCAGGGAACTAGTAGCCTACTTCGTCCCAAATTTCGGCGTCACCCAGGCGTAGAAAACCCTGGGTCTTAGTTCACCTACATTGAAGAAGTTAAAAGCCCGGACTTGCAATTGCAAACATTTGGATAGAGTTAAATAACAAAGCTGATCCAATGTAGACCAATCATGCAGGTGACTGAGGAAGTTGGATGCCGTCAACTATCATGTTACTCTAGGTTTCCAAGGGTTTCAAAGATCCTAGAGTCCTTATACGATTGACATGCATCATAATTGTCTATGTCCTTTAATTGATCAAATTAGTGTTTCCTAATTTTATTTCTATGCCACAATTTTTATTTCTATGCCACAATTAGATCAAACCTAACAGAAAATCTTTGGCCCTGTTTGGTTGGTCGGAAAGTAAAGTGAATTTAGAATATGATTCTTTAGAAAATAAATCTATAGAAGTAAAGATATTCCCATGTTTAGATACTTATAAGAATTTTAATAGAAAAATTGGGTGGATTCTTATTATAGTGTTTGGAATGTAACAGTATTTTATGAAATATAACTTAATTTTGACTTGTGTTTCCAATTATATCCTTACAAATCGAATAAAAATTGAAATTGTTAAATAAGAAAAAATATGAACCTGAAGATTATCGTTTGAAACTTTTGAACAAAAATATTCAAAATCCTACTAACGAAAGAACAATAAGACTAGTTGAAGACATTATTATGAATATCGGTACATACCGGACCAAAACCGATACGAAATAAGGGGTAGATCATACCGAGTTTAAATACCAATCAGTATCGGTCCGTTTTGGATAGTATCAATCGATATCGGAAATTTTAAAAAATACGAGACTTTTTTTGCAAAATTTTCCTCCCTTCTTCTTATCTCTCCTTCCCTCCTTCTTTTTCAAAGTTTTTTTAATTAGTTATTTTATTTATTTCAACTTTTATAATTATTGTGAATTTTTAAATTTTTTTTAAAATAATAGTTATTATTTTTAATAATTATTATTATAATAAAATAAATAAAACTTAAAAATAAATTTATTTTATTTAAATTTATTTTAATATTTTATATAATATTTATTAATAAAGTGTTAATAAAAATATTTTTAAAAATAAATAATTTATAAATTATTATTTATAAAATAATATTTATTTTATATATTTTTAATTATTAAATCAAAATTTATTTGAAATTTATTTATATTTATTAAGAATTATTAAATTAAAAATTAAATTAAAATTGTAATTATTATTTATTATTATGATTTTTGGAGGCAAGGTTAAAAACGTATAGTATAACTCTATAATATGACAATAGACTATTTTGTAATTTAAAAAAAAAGACTGTTTCATAAATTTAAAAAATTACCCGAAACGGTACTCGGTATTAATCGATACCAGTACAGTATCGTACTAGAACTCAATCTGGTACCAAGTCTGGTACGGTATTCGTAACATTGGTTGAAAAGGAGGTAGGGTTTTATAAAAAAAATTGTCATAAGATTAAGAGAAAAGGGAGGGTTAAATTGGCTAGCATATTTTTTATATTAAATTCTTGAGAAAAGTAATCTAAATACCAAGAGGTGCTGAGATTTAGAATCCAAGTAAAGTGATACCATTTTCTCTATATTAGGAAAGTTTTCATTTTCCTAACTACTTAAAAAAATTGAACCAAACATGACAATATAAATTTTAGAAAAAAAATTACTTTCCTAAGCAAGAATTTATGCCAACCAAACAAACCCTTACATCCATACTAAGAATAGTAGTTATTGAGTATAATAAAGGTATTCCAATTTAATTAAATGATATTTTGTAGTAGTAGAAATCACATTTAATGCAAGAAAAAGTAGGTCCTATTTTTATGCTATTTAATCAACGGTCATGTTTTCCAGCAAATAATTTATTAAAAAACATAGCCTCATGATGAAAGATAAAACTATTCCCATCCCTTTAGTATTTTAAATAGGTATTGCAAATTTACTTCTCTTCTAAATATTAGTTATAATATGGTTCATCAAAATTTTGAAATAAACTAAAAGTCATGGACGAAAATAAATAATTTCAATTATATATTTTTATTTAAATTTATTTTTATCTTATTTAAGTTGCAATCATGCCAGTTTCCTAACAATTCCTCAATAAATACAACTTCATATGATTAAAGATAAAACTAGTCCTATCTCATTAATATTTTTATACATATTAGATATAATTTATCCTGCAAAATTTTAAATTTATGGGTATTAAAATTTTTACATCTCTTTAAAATCTAAATTCAAAAATTTTGGAAAAAACAATTGCAAGGTAGTTAGAATTATAAAAGAATAACTGTGAATTTTAAAATATTAAAGTTTGATAATGCTAAGTAGAAAACGAGCATCAGTTAAGTATAAGGAAAAAAAAAGTGATCTTAAATACCGTAAGAATACACAAAAATAGATTACTTTAAATGACCTATCTAGTACTTTCTCCTACATAGAAATCTCCTCCCAGTTCCATGATTTCCGATGTCTATAACAATTAACAAAGATTCCCAAGTCCTGAACGCAAACTAATAAGATCGGAAGCATCTATAGGAAGCTTCGAATAGCTATAAGCCACTTGTTTCGGTCAATGTGTTATAAATAAATACGTCCATAAAAATAAGATAGAAAAATAGAAACAGCAAGCAAAAAGAGTACAAAAATTAGCAGAAACAAACATTCGAAAGAGATTAAAAAAAGAAAAACAAAAAAAAGGCTAAAAAGGTTTATAAATTTGTTTTCTATTGAATGTGCATGTTCTTCGCCAGATGTAATCAGCTGCCGACAACCATGACTTACCTTTCCGACTCCTACTTTTACACATCTATTAATGATACGGGTGGGTGATAAAGGACGACATTAAAGAAGTTTAATAGAAATTTCCCATAACCGATGAATGGAGCTTCCCTTTCTTGTTGCAACTACTTTATACTCTTTCTCAACTATTTCTCATAGGATAATTTCATCGAACTGATTTAGAAGGAAACTCCATAGTCGCCGAATCGGTTGTCACATTTAGTGATCCGAAAAAAGAAAATCAATATGCGCTATTAAGTTCTCGTTTTACTATTTTTTGACTTTAGAATCATGAGGTGCGAAAACAACAGGAAAGAAAATAATAGAAAAAGGCACAATGAAATTCCATATAAGAAACCACATTACCTCCAATCTCTAGCGCCAGTGCGATCTAGTTTCTGGAGTAGTATCTCCAAAGTGAAATCTGTAACGGCATCAAAACCAACTATCAATTCGTGCAATGCAAAGATTCTCAGATAAATTAAACATCGGGACAAGCGTGTTTACGTATTGAGAGAAAGCGACGGTTAGACTAAACAATATGAGGAATGCGATCCAGATATGGTGAAGTGCAAAGCCAAGAGTTTCTCAATGCTCTCTCCGATTCTATGTGTACTTTCACTTACTTGCAATACTTAACGCTCTTCTCTCTCACCCTCCCTATCTCTCCGGCGAGGTCCGGTGTGCTAGTCTTTGTGTCTGTATGGAACTCTCTTTCTGCATATGATATATGAAAGAATCGACAGCAAGAATCCAATTTAAATAGAGAATCTGTTCACGTTGTCCTCAGGCATCCAATGACTTAATTGCCCCTGTTGTTTTATTAAGCAACTAATGACTTAAATCTTCGTTTTTTTTCCTAGAAAAAGCTTAAATAGTTCGTATTAAAGACTGAAATGAAAAAGAAAATTTTGATCCGTGGCTTAATTAAGAAAAATACAGGGACCTATTGGTCATGCGAATGAGAAGCGGGACTATATACTTAAGGGCAAGGGTACTTTAGTAAAAAGTATGGCAAATACTTATGAAGCCAAATGTGCAGTTGCATGGGGTAGGTCTAGGAGCAGCCTCCACACTGCAATGCCGCGGAGGGCGGACTCACCTGATGTCTCCGCCGAGAAACGGAAAACCACGAAACAGAGACTCGCCAAGTGTACTCTCCAACAAAGATTCTTCTCCTCACTGAAGATTCTTTCGAGTGGTGGATTATGTATTTTCTGTTTGGTTTAACGGAATAACTATTCTATTTTCAGTATATTTTTATTCTATTTCTTAAACTTGCGTTTGATTAGAAACACACAAATAATAACTAATCATTACAAATATGTATTTTGTAAGTTTGAGGAATAGTTAATATTAATCTCTACACATCTTTACCTATTCTAAGAAAATATAATCTTATCCAAAATATCTTTATCTTTGGTCGTATTAATAATAAAATAGGAGAAGAAGAAAATTAATAATAACAAGAAATTTAATAATAAAAATAAAAATAAAAATAAAAATAAAATTAATTGATAAAATTAATAATAATTATAATAATTATAATAAATTATAATAAATAATAATAATAATAATTATTATTAATAAAAATAGTAAAATTAAGAAGAAGAAGAAGAAGAAGCATACTAGAAGAAGAAGAAGAAGAAAAATAAATAATAATAATAATAATAATAATAATAATAATAATAATAATTTGATCTTTTTTGTTAATTATTCCTTTGTTATTTTAAGTTTATATTTTCAAGCCAAACATTGACGTAAAAATTATTTATCTATTACATTCTTTGAATCAAACAAAATAATACTTATTCTATTCTATTTCTTATCTTTTCTATTCTTAATAATAATTATTCTATTCCTTATTAGTTATATTTCTTTAACCAAAACAGGGTTTTCAACATATTTCAGGTCACGTGCGCTGCAATGGATGGATTTAGCCCTACTGGGGTACAATAGAAGACTAGGCTTGGGCATCTCAACCTCACTATTTTAAATAAGGCAAAGTATGTTTTGTCTAATTTCATGGGCTTTGAATTAGTGAGCTCGAGTTGATTACTTAACCCGATTTGCACTGATTCAGCGAAGCCCATGTCCAACTTAAGCGTTCGAGGAGGGGCTTCTTATTAAATATTTTGGGCATATAATAGAAAGTAAAAGGATGGAGCTTCTACGAAGTTCGCGAACCTTTATGTATTCATTGAGACGCAAGAACCACACATTCCCTCAATGCCATTGTCTTTATCCTCCGCGACAAGGATTGGATAACAACATCACATCCATAATTTTAAGTAAATTATTATTGATATTAACATCATGTTTATATTTTAATATTTTTAAATAATATAAATTATAGGCATATTACCTAATTAAAATATTCAATTTGATAATAATAAAAAATTAAATCCTTATTATTTAAGCGTATATTAAAAAATTGCATTAAATTATACATTTTAGATAAATTATTTAATTAACTTAGTTCATCAACTGGGAAAGTAGATCACATATAAACCCAAGTGAGGTTCCATCATAAAATTAATTAGTGATAGGTAAAGTAGCCCATTAGACTTGTATGATGATCTTCTTTCCTTCTTATGTGGGCCCATAAGCCTATTGTAAATTTTAACAAATGTTAGTCGTTAACACCTCCGAATGATAGATTATGTCACGTGTTAGACCCACACGTGAGGGGGGTGTGTTGAAATATAAGAGTGGGAGTTTGTCCCACATTGGAAAAAGAGAGAAAAGAAGACCAACATATAAGTCTAGTGGGCTACTCCACATATCACTAATTGGTTTTAGGATGGAACCTCACTTGGGCTTATATGTGGTCTAACTTTCCTTCTCATGTGGGCCCATAGACCCATTATAAATTCTAACATGGTATCAAAACAGGTTACTCTTATGTTAGTCGTTAACACCTTCGAATGATAAATTATGTCACGTGTTAGACCCACGCGTGAGAGGGGTGTGTTGAAATATGAGTGAGAGTTTGTCCCACATTGAAAAAAGAGAGGAAAGAAGACCAACATATAAGTCTAGTGGACTACTTCACCTATTACCAATTGATTTTAGGATAGAACCTTACTTAAACTTATATGTAGTCTAGCTTTCTTTTTCGTATGGGCCTATATACCCATTGTAAATTCTAACAACTTAATCCTAAAACTGTTTAAACATACACAAAACAAAATGTACCAGTTAGATCTACGTTTGCAGCAATTTGTTCAGTTCTAGAATACTTTCAACCATAGAAGTTATCTAATTTCGAACGTCTTGGAACTGTCAGCTTCGGGATTTGCACCAAAGGAAAAGGAGTATAAACCCAGAATATGCTTTCTCCGCCTATTATCTGTTTTGCTTTAGATGAGATTGTTTAGCCCAATCATTAAAAAAACTTAATCGGTCCATCATTTTCATCGAAAAAATTTTAAATTATTTATTTTTGTGTTTGATTTTTTTAATAAGTAATAGTTTTTGTTATTATGTTTCAAAAAAAAAATTTCTTATTAAAAATTGATCAATTTATTAACTAATTGATCATTTTTCGTAAAATAATAAATTATTATAAACTAAAATAAATCAATTAATTTTTAATTAATAATTTTTAATTTAAATTTAAATTCTTTTATAATAAAAAGACCACTTTCATTCATATTTTAAAATTTTTAATTTTATTAAATCTTTAACCTTTTTATAATAATCTAATACTGTTTAAATATTTTAAATCATAAATCTATTATTTTACTGATTTTTAAAACGTTAGATTAATCATAATTTGTATTATATTATTTTAAATTATTGATGATTAAAGACGATAAAATAAATCCAAATACAAAATTCAGGCTAATCTCTTAGACATACAATTCAGTTTTAATTTTAATTTTAATCTAATTTTATTAATATTAAAAAATATTATTTTAAAAATTAATTTAAATTCAATTTAATGCAACCTTAGTAACTAAGGATGCAACAAAAAGTTAAAAGGTGGACTGGACCCCCTTATTATCAATCATGGTATTAGTTATGGAGTTTTTAGAAGACCAGTCAGTTTCCGTCATCATTATGTTGACTTTCCTTCGTTTTCTAGATAAATTTCACAATCTCGGTTGTTTCACTAATCTGTAAAAGTGTTGCAGCAGTTGATAAGCTTTAATCTAAGTGATGGCCTTTTGAATTTCCAATGTTGTTGGCTCTTGTTTCTAGAGACGGGTCTTTATTAGGAATAAGGTGATGTTAATTATTCTATTAAAATTTATTTATATATTTATATAAAATTTATATAAATATATAAATAAAATTAAATAACACAATATTGAAACAGAAGCAAGTGTTTTAACCCTTTTATTAGTATATTCTAATTTTTATTGATGATTTTTCATAATATATATTAAACAAAATATGAAATATTAAATTAACAAAATAAATTTTAAGATATAATAAGTTGACATCTTTTTTTTAATATAGAATCTTCAATAAAATTTTAAAAATTTAGATCTAAAATTTTAATTATTGAATAATCAAAGTCACTTTAAAAAGGTTATATTAGACTTTTTTTTATAAAACTTGTAATTATTAATTTTTAAGGATAACAAAAAATTTTCAATTTAGTGTCTAAGATTTTAAAATTTTTAATTGAGTGATTAACCTTATTTAATTCAAAAGTTATATGATATGAAATATCTACTAAATATCTATTTATTAATCGCATTAATACAAATGAAAGATAAAAAAAGATATTTTCTTATCCATTAAAAAATTAATTAAAAAATATTGTTAAATACAAATTAATTTTTTATTTTGATTTATAAAAATTTATTAATTAATAAATATTGATCGATTAATTAATAAGTTAATCAGTTTTTAACAACAAGAGTTATTAAAATAAATGAAACTAAAATAATGAAAATTAAATTAAAAAATTGAACGGTTTTAAATTTTTATAATAAAATCGGTCGAATCAGTTAAATTTTTAAGTTATTAATATAAAATATTAGAACTAAATTGTTCAATATTAAAAAAGTTAAAAAGGTTAAATATTTTAAGATGAATTATCCATTTTTTTTAATAAGAAGTTTTGGCTTAAGATATAGGGGTACACGTCCTTTTGTGTTGGCCAATCGGTGGCAATACCGTGATCGATGGTTTACCTATAGGGCATAAGCATGATGTTAGGCTTGTCTAAAAAAAAAGTTTCGAATTTTTTACGTGATATCTAGACAAAAGAAAGTTGCTTTTATTATGATGTTCAATCGTGGCAAAGGCCATCCAATACAAATTAAATATTCTTGTCTTCCTGTGGCAGGCCAAAGTGACACAACTCGCATTGGATTCTCAACATCATAGTACCTTAATCCTAGGTTTTCTTTTTCTACCTTAAGATATTAAAAATTTAAATGGTTGTGAAAATTAATATTTTAAAAATCAGATTCGAAGTTAAACCATAAGATTGAATAAAATTAAAGAATGTGAAAAATATCAAAAAAGATTATTTTCACTAATTGAAATTTTAAGGTTTAGTTGAAAAAAGAAACTGTTAAATAAAACATAATCAACTTATTTTGATTCATAAAAATACTAATTTACGAAAACTGATCGATTTTTAATAAAAAATTATTAAACTAAACTAAATCATAAAGTTAAAATTCGAATCGACATCTTTTCATTTTCACCGTGATTAAAGGGAATTGAAATTGTGGTGTCATGACCCATAAGGAAAACATGGAAATTGGAAAGGTTTCCTTTAGTATCTTACAATCTTAACCACTTATGAAGTGGCACTTTCATCTCTCAATGTTTATGTACTACTTGTCTTTTTCGTAGTTACATTGTTCTAATATATTCCTGGAAAAAAAAAGTTGCAACACAGGTTCAAGTGGCCAAAGTCAATTTAAAAGATACCCATAAACATAATGCTCCAAAAACGGGAGATATTGGAGCTATTCAGGACTCTACAAATGCAAGCCTTGTCAATAGTCAATACAAAAAAGATGAGACATGAAAAATGAAATTAGAGCTAAGGGACCATTCTTAATTTTCCTGGAATTGGAAAGGCAATGAACGTGGCGCAAGAGCCAAATCCAAGTACACACTCCTATAAACTTTATCTCTGACATGCACACTTGCCAGTTTCCCACCACCCCTTTATACATGTATCTAACTCAAAGATGTTCCAAGTAAAAAAAGCTTTTGGTGGGAGGGATAGTGCGGGTTAGATGGGAAATCAGTTCAGTGCCATCAAGTCAAAAAAAAAAGTTGTAAAATTATTTATTATTTATATTATTTATTATATTTTTATAAAATATCATTTAATATTTTATAATAGTATTTAATCATTACACAAATTTGATTTGTTATATTATATTAAACTAGATTGTTGTTTTGGATAAAAATTCCTTATTGTTTTTTTCTTGTCTATCATGTTATTTACTATAATATTTTAAATAAAAGTTAAATACATGAAAGTCTTTTGTAATTTAATATTTTTTATTTAATTATTAATATATAAAAATTTTCATTCTATAATATTATTACTTATCACAAAAATTAATTTATTATATTTATGTTAATTTCGTATTTATTTTTATTTAAAATAATGTAAATTTTAAATTTCAATTAAGTTCTTTTTTAGAATCATGAATTAAAAAACACTAACAAAATATGAGGAAAAAAGATGTATGATAAAAATATAAAATATAAATTTAGATTAATAATAATAATAATAATAATAATAATAATAATAATAATAATAATAATAATAATAATGCTGGCATCCAGTATTTTAAAAATTGGACCGAACCGGCCGATTCGACCTGTGACCGATCCGATTTACTCATAAAAGCTGATTCTTAATTGAACCAGTAAGAACCGGTCAAAATTGGTCAATTGATCAGTTGAATCGATCCGGTTCGACCACTGGTTTAATAATTTTTTTTTATTTTTTTAATATTTTTTTATATTATTTAGTATATTTTTGTATTTTTTTAATATTACTAATATTATATATAATTAAATATAATTATTGCATAATTATGACATCATATCAGTTCGATCTGTGATCAAACCAATAACCAATAAAACTTCCGATTTAATATCTAATCTGAGTTTCAAAACAGTGCTGACATCTAACCAATAAGGTGCCTGATATTCCATGAGAAACAATTAAAGAAGGAAAACAAATAAAAAATATAAAAATTGACGAATAGGATAACGAGAAAAAAACAAAGGATAAACCATCGGTACCTATGTGGGACCCCCAGAACCAGAAGATGGTGGCGTCCCACAGTCGCAGTTCACGGTGCATTGGGTTCTCCAATAATCGACGTTAAAAAGGGTAGACATCCGTTGTCGTGTTACTTAACGTGGTCCAATGTAACGATATCTGGTAGTTACCTGTCCTTTTAAAAGGGTCCAAGGGCTGGTGCTCAGTTTCTTACTTTCTCCTGGTCCTGCTACCCGTTTGTCAGGTCTTCGATTAAAACATGGGAAGACGGATAAGAAAATTGAGGTTTCAACGATTCCTGTTTAATCGTGCAATGCGGTCCTTTCTAACAACATCGATAATAACAATACTTATTCTGGATTGCCTCATCATATTTATCAAGAGAGTAATAAATGTACGGATTAACTTGCTTTCCATGCAATGCACTCGGACGTCCGCATTACCTATTACACTTATCGGATGTCAACGTATCCTTTTAGAGGATATGTTGGAGACTTATTTTCTCGTACTTGTTTTATAATTTTTGTTGTAATTTTTTCTTTAAATGAAAAAAAATCTTAAACTAACTTAATGTTAATTTTTTTAAAAATATTTATGAGAATAAAAATATGATATTATTTTGAATAAAATTCTTTTGTAGTTTAATATTTTTAAAAAAAATTTAAATTTAAAATTTAAAATTTAAACTTTAAACTTTATTCTTATCATTTATTTTTTAATTTTTATAAAAGATTTTCTTAAAAATAATTGACGGCAAGACAAACATAACTAATAAGAGTATAAAAATAATAGAAACAATAATTAGTAAAAATTTCGTTGACACGTGAAATTTGAAGAAGTCTAATAATACATAATTTTTATTTAATATCCATATTTATTCTTTCTAATAAATGAGTTATGTCAATGGGTTTTTATCCGTCCACGTATGTTTTCTACTATTTATGTGTAAATCTAATAGTGACGTGTATTTTATTGTTAACTCTTTCAAAATTACAATTTTTAATAATTTTAAAATTTAAAAATATATCTGAAAGTGTTACATTATGAAAAAGTAACGTGTGTTTAACTTTATTATTTTTAATATATATGTACACTATATTTTGGAGGTGTTTGATAAACAGCTGATAAATTTTTTTTAAGCTTATTGATTAAAAATTAGCTTTTGACTATCTTAAAAAGATATTGATGTGTTTGTTAAATGATTTATGGTTAACTTATTTAGGGCCCGTTTGGTTAAGCTTTTATTAGTAAAACTTTTATCAGTAGAGCTTTTGTCCGGAGAGCTTTTCTAAGAAGAGCTTTTTTTAAAAGTCAGTTGACTGTTTGACTGTCAATTAAAAAAATAACTTTTTTAAAAGAGCTTCATTCAGTAGACTGTTTGATAACATAAAAATTAAAAGCACTTTTATTAATTTTAACTATATTTTATTTTATAATAAAATTATTTATGCTAAATAATTTTTA
>JAOTAX010000004.1:3557195-3568867 GCA_025629825.1 Erythroxylum guanchezii | reverse complement strand
CGTATTTAAGCTCACCAAATGTGATCTATCGTTGTCACGGTGTTTGGATATGTCCTACTACACACCTAAACTCATTAACTGTGTCTTTTCATTGTCAAGGTTTTTATGGTAAGTCCTAATCACATGGATACGGGGAATCCTACGAAGTTAAATTGCTAATATACAGTATTTGACTACTCAAATCTACCGTTTCATTTAATCTCTATTATATTTAAAGGATGACAACCTCGCTACCTTCTCTAAGAATATAAGAATATATATATTTATTGAGTTAAAGAGATGTATCTTGATTATATTAGAAACAATCAATGATAAAATTTTTAAACATGCCTATTGTTTATTTATTTCTTGCCTTGACAAGTTCTTCAATGACTATGCATCAATAACAATATCTACCATAATGCAGTCTTATCTTTAACTATTAGAGATATTTCTAAATAATTTTTAATAATTATAATGCTAGTAAAATTAAATTAAAAAACTAAATTTGAATTTCAAAACTTAAATTAGTAATTAGATTTGAGTTAAATAAAAAATCATCCATTCAACAATTAAAAGTTATAATATACTTATTTAAGTTTTGAATTTTCAATTTTACTTGAATATTCTTGCATGGACGTCTGAAATATTATGAACTTACAATAATTATGATTAAATTTTCAAAATTTGACTAATAACTCTAAAAAATCATGAAATTTGATTCTTAAAATAATTTGAAAATAAATTCATATATTTCAAATGTCACTCACTTCATTTTTGATTATAAAAAAAAACGCATGGCTCTGCAAAAGACTTTGTCATCAAATGTGACTTATCATTCACTGAAAAGGGTTTATAAAGTTTCTAACCCTTTCTCAAAAGAAGCTGATTTGATGTTTACAGGGTGTATTGGGCAGAGTGTTGCTTTGTTTCTGGGTATAACTTGAAATGCGGGGGACCTTTTTTCTCGACAAAGAGTTTTCCTGTTAAAGATAAAAAAAAAACAGATTAACTAAACGAGATGCCAACTTTTGATGACCTGAAAATATGTTTTTTCCTCAGTTTGTCTCGTCGTTGTCTTACCAAACATTCGTCGTTTAGGAACCTTACGGTAAAAGTTGGTTGGCTAATGCCTTTCCCGAAGAGCGAAAGGGACGTAATAACATTGTCTTCTGAAGCCTTTTTGAATAACAGCTTTAAAATTATTGTGTTCGTGAACCTCTTTTCTAGTTGGAACTTAAAACCTACGGAAGCTGTACAAATGCCTCTGGTCCTTAAGCGGTGGAAGAGTCGAGACATGAGTTCACTTTGGATCTCCCGAACTCTTTTAACATTTCATGCTATAAGTACAGATTTATTTTAAGTAAAATTTTATTGCTAATTATTTAAATTAAATTTGTTATCAATGATAAGGATAAGATGTACTTTTGATATGATATGATATTATATGGTATAATAATAATTTTATCATTATTCTTGATTTTATCTTTGATAATTATATAACATAAAATTAGTAATATTTAGCCAGTAAAATTATATATAAATACTTTTTTATACATTAAATTATACACATGAAATATATAAAACTTATTTTCCTTTTTACATAATATCATAGCCCCTTTCTTTTTTTATACATTAAATTATACACATGAAATATATAAAACTTATTTTCCTTTTTACATAATATCAGAGCCCCTTTTGTAATAAAAAGAGTCTAGAGCTTTTTTATTTTTTATATTTTAAGTTTCTAAATTTGTTCCAAAAATAATTTTCCATATACCAAATTGTTTCTCTTCTCAAGTATATTACAATTGTGCAAAAATCATCTCTGGAAACCTCCGTACGAGCCGTCACGTGCCAAGAATAACTGCTAAACTTCAAAACCTTAGTTACAGGTGTTTGGAGAAAGAAGAAAGACTAAACGATGTTATTTTGAAACCAGTAAAGCATCATCTTTTCATCTGAAACGACAAAGATGCATATTAATCTTCTGGCCACATCATCATCCATGTAGGTAACACGCTTACGCCATGTTAACAATTAGACACATAGTCATCACCACGTTATCTAACACGTCATCAGCCACATTAACATCCATGTCATCCAATCACGTGACATATCATCATTATATGCCATGCCAATATCATATTCGATTGCCATGTGTCTTTTTCTAATTTGTCCACGTGTCATCTTCTGTCCCTCTTTGGTTCGATTCAGACCATCGATTTGGTTCAGTTTAAAAAGAGTTGATCAACACTTTGACAAACCGGTGCAACCTCTTCTCCTTCGGTTTCTTTTCAAACTAGACCAATTTATAAGGTTTTTTGACGTTTTGAATCCATTTGTATGGTCAAAATTATTAAATGTCAACTATATAAATAGGTTTTCTACTAGTTTTTATTATGGATGCCTCAAAGTATATTCCTAACCTTATTGTTACAAAGACTTTACTAAGAACTCTAAGTTTGCACACAAAATGAGTTAAAGTCTAAGTACGATAGTTGAACACTCATAATTCAACTCAACCTTAGCAAATTCCTTGTGTTTAAGGTGTTTTCCACAAAGGTAAAGTAAACCTACAAAATTAACTAAGTCAACGTAATAGAATGAGTAGCAATAAGAAGAGAATGGTGCAAAAAGCTTTACAGCAAAATTGTCAACCTTTATATTACACACTATTGATACAAAGGATACGAAAGCTCCTAACTCTCTTTAATGAATGAAGTCTTTGCTCAAATGAGCTATTTATAAGCTTTTGGAAACTTGCTGGGCAAGAACACAAGAAAGTGATTTCAAGGCCACTAAGCCATTAACTTAATTGGTGGTTGATATCTCCAACCACTTTAGGCACTACCTTTATGGGTGGTTTACATAACTTATCGCTAACTCATTTCTAAGTAAAAGTAACATGTGTAAAATGCTTATAAAACACTTCATCCATGTTCTTTGCCATGTCCTCCAACTTCTTTGATGATTCATCCCACTAACTTTGCCTCATCACCCATGATCATCATCCAAAGGTGAAGGTTAGTTAAGTTCCTAACCAATTCGTGTATGGTCAGACCAACGAACACCCATGGTTTAGTTCATCCATGGTCCATCATTTGAGCTCAATTTCTTCCCTAGTCTCACCAAAGATGTCTTAGGCAACTCCAACTCACCCTAGCCAAGCCAATCAAAGCCCCACAATCTATCAAAGCTAGCCACAGCTCGAACCATGCTTGGTTAAGTTATCTTGGTTCCTCTGGCATGCATTCCTCATGCCTAATCCGTACTAGATGTTAGTTAAGGCTCACCAATAGCTAGCAAAAAGGGTCTTGTAATGTTAAAATGCTAAAGCCTATCAATATAACCTTTGATGATTTAAACTATGATTTGTGGGCTGAGAAAATGTGCAATTTCTTAAAGGGAGACTTCTTTAGCGTATTGTCACCCGCGAAATACCTAAATCTACCCAAAAGAAAGATGAAGATAGAGATGTTTCCACAAAACATTTAGTATCCTGGGACGAAATGAATCATCAAAATTTATGCAAAAGAAAGATGAAGATAGAATTGTTTCCACAAAACATCTAATGTCCTGGGACGAAATGAATCATCAAATATTAACATGGTTTAGGAACAAATGTTAAAGCCATCAAACTCAATTTTCATGCTTTGACACTGCACAAAAGTTGTGGATTTTTTTTTAAATCTTTATTCTATATCTAATGATGTTAACTACTTTTAGTTGTATAGAAGACTTATTGAATGCAATAATAACTTAGACAAATAATAAATAATTATGTGTCTAAACTGTAAGAACTCTACGACCAAATAACACTTAATGATTATGCTTGGCCTAATCCAGATGTTGCCACTATTTATGCAAATCTTTGTGCTTGATAGCATATTTGGCATTTGGTAATGACTTTCAGGAATGAGTTCAAACCCATTCAAAACTCTCTCCTTTATTGAGGATCTTTGCCCAAACTAGATACTGTCATTAAGGAGCTCATCATGAAGGAGGAAAGTTGCCTCAACACACTCCACATAGAAAAGTTTGTCTCATCTACTGATGTTATTCTTGCAATTCATATCTTTTCTCAACCAAATTCTCGTAACTCGGGTGAAAAATTCCATAAGGATCTTGTAGCTATTGCAAAAGATTTGGACATCACATCTCAGAGTGTAGGAAACGAACCAAACATAACTTTGGATATGGTAACTCCTTTAAGTTCTCTTAGCCTGCTTCCACTACTGTTGCCATCACAGAGGGTCCAACAGAGAGCACTTCTCCTAAATACTCCTTAACGGATCTTCGCACCCTTTGTCAACAGCTCTAACCAAACTCTGGTATTGTATCATCCTCTACCCTATCTGTCACATCAAGTACTTCAAACTCATGGTATCTTGATTCTGCTTGTTGTAATCGTATGGCCTCTGATTCTTCTATTCCCGAATCGCTAACAACACCATCTATTCCACATATTGTTTATACTGCTAATAACTCTACTATGTAATTAGAACATATTGGTATTGTACGCACATCTAAATTAATCTTACTTGAAACCTTTCTTATTCCCAAACTTTTTTCGGATCTTATTTTTATTGGACAATTATATGAACTTGGTGCTAACTTGTCCTTTTCAAGTCATGGTTGCATTGTGTAGGATACACATATGGGTGAGATCCTTGGGAAAGAGCGTAAGGTTGGACACTGTTTGAGCTTACTTCATTAAATCTTCCCTCCAAGTTTGTTACTAGTGTTGTCACTTCTTATGTATGACACTCTCGGTTGGGTCATCCTTTTACTTCTAAATTAGGATCTTTAATCTCTAATGGTTTAAGACTGAACATTTTGTTTATCTCTTGTCAATTATCTAAAAGTCATACATTTCCTTTTTCTTTTAATGACACTATTTCTTTAACACCTTTCATTAATTCACTCTAATATATGGGGCCCTGCATCTTATGAAACTATGGGTGGTCTGGGATATTATGATATCTTTTTTAATGATTTTTTTTGCTATATACGGATCTATCTAATGTGATATAGATCTGAAATATTCTTTATTTAGTCTCTCTTTGCCAATATAATCCAAACTCAATTTTCTTGCAAGATTAAAATATTTCAAATTAGTAATGTCATGGAATACAAAGATAAAAACTTTACCAACTTTCTTACTCAATAAGAGACCATCATTCAAAGATCCAGCCTAAACATATATCGACAAAATGGTCGGGTCAAAAGCAAACAAACATATTCTTGACATTATTTGAGCCCATTTTTAATCCTCTTTTTGTCCTGAAACCTTTTGGAGTGAAGCAACTTTTATTAATATTCCTTCTCCTATCATAGGTTATAGATCTCTCTATAAGCTCTTATTTAGTCGTGCTTCCGATTACCATTCTCTTAAAGTTTTCGAATGTGCGTGTTTTATTCTTTTACAAACTCATGAACACACCAAACTAGAACTAAAAACATGTTTATGCTATTTTCTTGGGTATGATATAAAACATAAAGGATATAGAATTTGAAATCTTCTATCACAAAGACTTCGAATCTCTCGAGATGTAAATAGATGTTGAGAACCTCTATCACAAAGACTTTGCATCTTTTGACATGTAAATAGATTTTGAGATCCTTTATCACAAAGACTTCAAATCTCTCGACATGTAACCTTTTGGGCATATAAAATGTTTCCACACTCTTAAAATTTTGAGTCATACCCCACTACAATTTTTTTTTTCATACCATATCTTTGTTTCCTGATTTTTTTTTGTAAGTCCTTACAACTCTAACAATTCAATATAATAGGCGAATGGTTCCATTGTATCTTCCGTTGATACAATTCCTTTACCTTCATCATATAACTCTTCCTCATCTACTCATTCATCATAATTCATCGAGTCTCAACAACTTCATCCTTTGGTCATCTTAAAGACTACCATGTTTAATTCACTAATGTTTCTCTATATGAATCTCGCACCTATTATGAGGCCAACTCTAACGCTTTATAACAGCAAGAAATGGAGAAATAATTACAAACTCTCTCCAACATTGATACTTAGGACTTGGTTGACTTATCTCCAGACAAATATGTTGTTGGCTATAAATGGGTCTATAAAATTAAGACTCAAGTAGATGGATCAATAGAAAGATACAAAGCTCATCTTCTTGTTAAAAGATTCACTCAAGAATATGGAATTAATTATGAGGAGACTTTCGCTCTTGTAGCTAAACTGACCTCAGTTTGTAGTCTCATTGTTGTTGCTGCTAGCAAAAGATGACAGTTATTCCAAATAGATGTCAAGAATGTCTTTGTTAATGGATATCTCTCAGAAGAAGTATACATGTAAGGATGGTAGAAGGGCTCGGGTTGACCCAAAGTCAATAGGCCAAGCCCTAGTTGACCAGGCTTCCAGCCAAGTCTCTAACTAGATTTTCTCAGCCCTGCTTGATTGTTCGACAGATAAAAGCAAATCAACATTGTTCTACCTTTTTTTAAAAAATAATTATTTTATTGGGTCGAGCCTTGGCCCAAGGATGCAAGGGTCGGGTCGGGCCAGCCTGCATCCCTATATACATGAAACCTCCTTTATGGTATGATCATCCTCCCAATAAGGTTTATCATCTTCGCAAAGCTTTGTATGAATTAAAATAAGCTCATTGAGCTTGGTTTGCAAAATTTAGTTCCACCATTGGACAACTTGATTTTAAGTCTAGCTTTTATGATCATGCCTTGTTTCTTCGCAAAACATATTATGGATACACTCTTCTCCTTCTCTATGCAGATGACATGATAATAACTGGTGATGACATATGGGGTATCTCTACCTTTAATTCCTTTCTCCATTAACAACTTAAGATGAAAGACTTGGGTAATTTAAGTTTTTTTTTTTGGGTATTAAGGTATCCTCATATGAATCTGAATAGTATTTGTCACAAGCAAAGTATGCTACTAATCTTATCACTCGAGCTAACATTATTGATACTAAACAGCTAGTAATTCACTAGACTCCGTTGAACACCTTTCTGCTGCTAGTGGGAGTCTTCTTAATGATGGTAGGCTTTATCACCAATTAGTTCGTGATCTTATCTACCTTACTCTCTCTCATTTAGATATTGCTCATGTTGTTCACATTATGAGTCAATTCATGTTTGCACCTCAAACAACTCACTTCTCTTCTGTTCTTCGCATATTGAGGTATGTCCAAGGCACTTTGTTTCGTGGTCTTCTTTTTCACTACTCTTCCCTATTAGAGCTACAAGCTTATTTTGATGCTAATTGAGTTGGGGACCCAATGGATTGTTGATTCGCCACTGGTTACTGTTTCTTTCTAGGAACATCTTTCATTTCTCAACGCAACAAGAAACAAACAATTATCTCTCGATCTAAAGTCAAATATAGAGCTCTTACTGATACTAGTTTTGAACTTCTTTGGCTATGATGGCTACTTCAAGATATGGGTGTAATTTTCTTGTCCGCAGTTTCTCTCTATTATGATAACAATATTTCTATGCAAATTGCTCATTATGATGGCTTTCATGAAAAGACTAAACATATCGAGATTGATTGTCATCTTGTTCGATGTCAAATTCTCCAAATGACTATACAACTTGTTCTCATATTGATTGTCATCTTGTTCGACGTCATATTTTCCAAAGGACTATATAACTTGTTCTCATAGTCTCAAATTGTTAACATCTTCACAAAGTCTCATCGATCTCAGTGGTTTACAAATCTAGTTTTTAAACTCACCCTCTCATCAACTGTAAAATTTTGAGTTTGAGGAAAGTGTTAACAATAATAACAATAAGATAAGATATAATTTTATCTTATCCTTTCCTTATCCTTATCCTTATCCTTATCCTTATAAGTTTTTTTTTATGATATGATAAAGATCTTTTCGTTATTCTTGATTTTATCTTTGATATGATATGGTTGTATAGCATAAAATTATGAATATTTAGTTAGAAAATTCTACATAATACTCCCTTTACGTTGAATTATACACGTGAAATATAGGAAACTTCTTTTCTTCTTTAATTTTTACAAACTCATTTTATAATATAAGTATGGATTTATTTTTATGTAAAATTATATTATTAGTTATTTAAATCGAGCATTAATCAAGCTCATTTTTTGTGATTTTATGCATACCTTGCACATCAGCCAGCACATTGACAATTTGGCATGTTCTTCAATCATCTACCTCACCGAACAGTTAAGTGCCGACAATTCAGTATCAAATCAGTGACCCATTGTCTCTTTATCTAAAAAAAAAAGTGGACCCATATTCTTTTTATAAAAAAAAATCCCTTTTTCATTATGAGGCGAAATATATGTGAAAATCTCTAGCCTCCTTTAAATATTATAAAAATAGAACCTAATATCTAAGGAAACACTTCTAATCTTCCACTAATCTAAGTCAAAGCACTTCTTTGTATATGCACCAAAACTGGCCTCTCAATTCCCATCTTCCCGAGTTCCTTCCCACCATCCCTTCCTTGCTTTTTGCCAACATAGTTATGGTTGTCAATTACACCAACTAACACACCTGGAAATTTTGTAAATTCGACTATGGGATATTAGTTTTAAATACTAAAATAAATTATCATGTTATTAATCGTATAGTTTTAATAACTAAAATAAATTAGCATCCTACTAATTATATAACTTGTTGAAAGTAACATTAATAAAATTAACCACGAGGTATGGCATGGTGGTAGCTCTTCTCTTTCTTTAATCCTGGATGGGGGTTCGATCCCCCACTCATGAGAATGGAGCGCATCTCGTAGTCAGTCATTTATTACTTAGTGCGAGCTACCGTGATGAAGAGATTAGTCTCTGGGTTCGGTGAGGATACCTTAATTGCACTAAAAAAAAGTAGCATTAATAAAATCATAAATTACAGTAAGAAGATAACAAAACAAACTCTGCTATTTCCATTTATAAGACATAAAACTTGTATCAATTTGTTCATATGTACACATTAAAAAGGAAAAACAGTAGTATAAAGGTACAACTTAAAGGCATCGTAGTTCCACAAAGGTGGGGCGCACTTGCTAAGAATATATGTAAAGTACCAATAGGTTTGTTAACATTCTTTATGTAACCCTGGATTTGGTAGGGGTATCTGTAAAAAGCAAAGCACCATACGTGGAACTTGATTTAATCACTTGTTAATTAAGATCGACCCACTTAATTTATTCCTTTATGTGTCTATATCCCCGACACTCTGTTAAAGTCAAACAACAAATCCGAGCTAATTAATCATAATAAATTCTGACGTACAGAGTTGCTATGGATCAACTTCTATTTATAATATTCAAACTTACCATCATCAGTGTTGAGAGTCACTTGCCAATTAAACTAACCTAAATTTTTTAAAAAATATTAATTTAATTAATATTAATAATTGACGTATTCTTATTAGTGTGTCAATAAATTTGTGTACTTTCAAAAACATTTTAAAGAGTTTGATTTTTAAACTGTCATAAATTTTCTGATGCATAAAATCTTCATAAAAGATAATTACAGGACGTACTCATTCTGCGTCTAAGCAATTAAGAACATTGCTCTAGATTAGTCCTAAAAGGCACTAACCCGGGATTTGTAGCACTTAAGAGTAAGATGGCAAAGATCCAAATGGACCAAACAACCAACTAGATCAGTCCTAACAGGCACTAGCTTAGGATTTGTAGCATTTACGTAGTGTTTGGTTGCTGTCCCTGTTAGTTGGGATAATTGACAAAATATAAAAATTTTGTCTCTTTCTCATGTTTGGCTGCTGTCTCCAGAGTTTTGTTCTCTGTCTCCGGATGACAGAAACAAAAGTTTTTATTTCTTCCAAAACCGAAGGACAAAATTTCTTGTCTCTGTCTCCGAGACAAAACACATAAGCAACTTCCAGAAATACCCCTCCTCTCACATAAGCAAGTGTTTTATTATTATTATTATTATTATTATTATTATTATTATTATTATTATTGTTATTGTTATTGTTATTGTCATTATTATTATTATTATTATAAATTTTATATTTATTATTGTTATTATTAATTATTATTATAAATTTTGTGCTTATTATTATTATTATTGTTGTTGTTATTATTATTATAAATTTTGTATTTTGTATTTTGTATTATTATTATTGTTATTATTATTATACGAAATTAATTATCTTATTATTATTATTATTATTATAAACTTTGTATTTTGTATTTTGTATTTTTATTATTATTGTTGATGTTATTATTATTATTATTATTATTATTATTATTCGATATTAATTTTTTATTGTTATTATTATTATTATTGGTTAACTTTTTTACTAATACAAATCATTCGTTTTAAAATAATCAATGAATTACATTGACACTGTTTTTATGTTTTGTCAACTACAACTAAATATATTTCTGTTCTTGATACCGAAATAGTTTTATCTGTTTTATCTACTACAATCAATCACCTCACTATCTCAAATTTTTATTCCGTTTCGTTTCCAAATTTTTATTCCATCATCTCTATATACAGGAGATAGCAACCTCACTCAACGTTAAGAGTAAGATGGAAAAGATCCAAATGGACCACCAGGTATTGGTTTACCCATCGCTCATGACACATTCTTTATCAGGAGGATAATTGTGTCTTTCCAGTTAAAGTTTGAATGAACTGCGCGTTGAAGATTGACCTTTATACGTTGCGACTTGCGAGTTAAGACCTGAGAGAGACAACTACAAGTCAACCAATTTTAATTTGTATGTTTGGTAGGACCTGTCGTTCGTTGCTTTGGTTCCCAAGGGGAGGCTTCGAGCTCATCTCCCTATGCCCTGCTCCTATGAAAACCCATTAAAGCCCACTAATTCGTAATCTAAAACCCTCAGTTATTGCAAAACTATTAATTCTCAAACCTCTCATCACTTCAGAAGCTCACAACAAATCTTCCTCCTGTTGTTTCCCTCTGTTTCTGTATCCTCGGCTTTCGCTCCCTTCACTTCATTATTGCAGTACCTGAACAATTTTTAATTTAACTAGCAACTATATGGATAGACGTCGCCGGAAGCAAGCCAAGACCTCGAATTGTTCCTCTGAAGGTGGGTTGCTTTAACTCTAATCTGTTTTGCTCTGTTTTTAGTCTCTTTCCTTTACTTCCTTTCCATTTTCCCGCCAACTTTCCTTTTGTGGTTTCCTGTTCATCCTGCTGAATCCTCAGTGAGTTTTGCTTTCTTTATGCTATGCTCTTGTCTGGGATCATCTTTTGTCTTTTTTGTTGCTGTCCTTCCATTTTTGTTATGGATCTTCCCTCCGTACTTCAGCTTTCATAACATTTCCACATGTGGGTCCTTTAATTTGCTTCTGATTAAAGATCTCTTTCTTCTTCTTATCTCTTGTCCTGGACAGAGGTTAGCAGTATTGAATGGGAGTTCATTAAAATGACAGAACAAGAAGAGGATCTCATTCATAGAATGTATAAGCTTGTTGGAGAACGGTAACGGATGAGAAACTCATTATGCTCTTCTCTTTACTTGTTCTTGTCCTTACAGGAAAAGGAAACATTTTCTTCAACCAACCCACATGCCTGTGACAAAATGTTTTGGTAGACAGAACGATAGCTCATGTGTTAGGTCTGGTATCACTACCATGTCGTTATTTACTTCAGGTCTTCCTATTACTAGCCAGAATAATCAACTTATTCTAGTACCAA
>JAOTAX010000004.1:3509047-3519458 GCA_025629825.1 Erythroxylum guanchezii | reverse complement strand
GATACTTTTCATTCTGCAGGATTCAAATCAAATTGAATCACTCAGCTACTTTTCAGAAAACATTCTTGATGGGTGTACTTCTGTATCTGCAGTTGATAACAAAGTATGTACATCTATTTTTTCAATATATTCATGTATTATGTCTTTCACTTATTGAGTTTATTTAATTACAGGATGATAGAGCTGCAATTTGTCACACTGAAATAGACATTATTTTCTCAGCTCAAATGACACCCCAGATTTCCAAAATGAAGAGACCAATATCAGAAACTTCTGAGATTGATATGTCTTTATATGATTTAATATCACCACAAATATCTTCATCCAAGTTGACCACCAAAATCAAAAGAGAAAAGTTAACTTAACTATGAAATATTCAAGAATGACCAATTTGTCAGCTACTTTTTGTTTGGTAAACTATCTATCTATTTTGGAGCCTACAAGTATTTTGTACTTGAATAGTAAACTATCTATCCTTTGTACTTGTATAAATATGGCTCTCATGTTTTTGGACTCATTTTGTTTGTCAGATTTCTATTTTATCATAATTTTATTTTATGACATGCAATATGTTAATTTTGTACTTGTGTTTGCCTTTCAATTTTGTAGTTAAAATTCATTATTTACTTTGTAACAACCCGTGCAAAGCACGGGGTTCAAAACTAGTATATCATTCATCTTTAATGGATTCATCTCTTCTTTCATAACTATGAGCCAAAGATCTTTGTTTTCATAAGATGCAATCACTTACACATTCTTACACTTACACATTCTCAGGCTCCCCCTCAATAATAACTAATAGGTATTCTGCACTCAGACATCTAATAGAAGGTCTTTTCTCCCTTGTCGACCTTTAAAACTATATATCACTAGCTATTGGATCAAGTTGTTCCCCCTACTCATTATCCTTAATCATTACCAGGTTGTACCTTATCTCTATCAATGTGTGTTTGGTCATACACATCATCTCCTTCACTTTTAGCCTACTCAATAATGGAAGAAAAAAGAGACGAGTCAACAATATCATAAGATGAGCTACTGTTTGCGGACTTATCTCCTTTTAGAAGTTTTACACTACTTTTATGCTCCTAAAATACCACATCCCTGCTTCTGACCACTTTTTACTTCTCTAAGTCATAGAGTCTGTGCCAAACTAGTTACCACCTTAGTCAATAAAAATACTAGGTATCGCCTTTAAGTCAAACTTCTGTCTTTGATCATTTGGTACGTGTCTAAATACCTTGTAGCTAAAAACTCTTAGATGATGATATGTGGGATCTTTACTAGTGTATACTCTCTTCAAAATATCAAATTTTAATGGAAATGAAGGAGTTCGATTGATCAAATAGAGTGCAGTTTTGACTGATTCACCCTAAAATGTTTTTGGCAATATGGACATTCTCAAATAGAGTGGTAACATTAAAAAAAAACATTCCTTGACTATTAGAAAATAATTAAAATCTATTTTCAATAAAATTAAACTCCTTTTAATTTAATCTCATTTAAACAAGTGATTATTGATATAATTTTTTTCTCTTTGATCTAATCTAATTCAAACTTATGAAATTACTATATTTAAACTAGAATTGATTTTGTTTTGACCAAAAATACGTTGCACCAAACTTGAGCTTAATGTAAACTTCTCCGAACTTAATCGCATTTAACTCTATTTTTGTCTAAATCCAACTCACCTTCATGTCTCGAATTCACTAAGTTTGGCAGTTGTGTTTGATAAATGAATGATTAACTACGACTTACAATGCACCATGGAAGTTCACCAGGTCCTTCGGGAGGTAGACGTCGATTGGGATTGTGACTCTTTGACTCGTAGCTTTCTACCTTTTGAGTAATTTATAATTATTAGCGACCTTTTTTTCAACGGTCTCGACTCTCGAGTGCTTTGAACGTTCAAATGTGGATTGGAAGCAGGCAAATCAAAGACTTTGAAATTGCATGTCTATATAATCAAAGCGAGTGGAAATATATGCAAGGAAGGCATATTAGATTTAACAAAAGATCTCCACAAGCTGTCACAATCATTTTATAGTTATACAGAGTAATTATTATTAAATAAAAATTTTGGTTTATTTTAATAATATATTTTTTTTACTTATAATAATAATGATGGACAATAATTATTATTAAATAATAACTATCAAATAATAAACATTCTTTCTATTACTTGAACTTATGATCTTCTATTTACTAACCTTACCTGTTACTCCAAGATTCGTCCTATATATAATTATTTGTCTTATTCTTACAAATCAATTTGTCTATTATCCTATCCCCGTTTTAATTTTTTTAAGAATTTCGAGTTTCATAAATTCACTAAAATTGTTAAAGAATATTATTTTTAGTATTATGACTATTAACTATTTATACAAATATATATGACAAAATTTATCAATATTTAAATAAAATTTACTATAATAAAATTTTCAAAACACTTATAGAATTAGACGATATAACAATTTTTTTTAATATTATAATTACCACAACACCTAGGATGAATCTCACTGATACTCGCAGTTTGGAGAGGTTCAATAGTACATAGTCATATTCTTAATTAATAAAGAGACTGTTATTATTTAATATTATATTTTTAAATTTTATAAAATATACTTCAAATTATTTTTAACACACCTAAAATTTAATAGTAAAAATTGAAGTATTGAATTTTTTAAAAGAATATCAATTTAACTTGAGTAAGTTCTGTCACTAGCTAAGATGCTCATAGATATATTTTTATAAATAAGTGATGTTTAATATTATAAAATAAAAAATTGAGATATATTTCATATTTTGTAAAAACTTTTAAATTTCTTTGAATTTGAGCCTTCAAATAACTCGTAGCTATTTGAATTAAGCCACATATTTAATTTTAAATAATTTATTGTACTTATCTTCAAAAAGATAATGTATTGTCCTTTGCTGGCTATGATGTATGCATGAGAGCTAAGATAGGTTGTAGAAGAGTCCACTAAAAGCTCCAAAAAAAAGCGCGTCAATTTATTTACTGCTGTGGGTCCAGACACTTGATTTCAGCAGCAGAAAGGGAAATAACTAGGCAAATTTCCAGTTCACACGTCATATCATGAATAGGTTCTATATATGATCAGGACATTCGTCGCAGGTTCATGGAAGTTTAACACTATATCATCAGGTCAGATCTCTTGAAAACACCATCACTAAATGTTGGAATTTCAGAGCAGCACTGATCTTGACAGTTTTTGTAAGGTTAGAAATGGATCTATCAGATTTATGATGTTCAACGAGTGTTATATTGTATAGAAATAGAAACTATCGAATTAAGTAGTTTTAACGAGTGTTATATTGTATAGAAATAGAAACTATCGAATTAAGTAGTTTTACTTTCCCTGTTTGGCTTATTTCTGCTCTTGGTAGGGTTGATATGTGTGACCTTTCCTTTTCCCCTTTGGCTTGGCAGGGTTGATATTTGACCACCCTTTTTAATTGATATTAAAAAATAAAATTTAAACAGATTAAAAATTTGTCTTGATTTTTTGAAAAATTTAAATTTTAATTAAAAAGGACTATTCCATAAAAATCAATTAGTTTATTTGATTTATTAAAACTAATTTATTAATTAACAAACTGATTCATTTGTAACAACAAAAATTATTAAACTAAATTAAATTGAAAAATTAAAAATTGAATAAAAAATTAGTCAAAAAATTTTTTTTACTGTTAAATCTATCGAACCAATTTATTTTTTAAAATATTGAGTATAATAACTACGGTAAAAGACACTAATAATGAGTATCATATTTACTTCTCTTACCTAGTCTATAGTTCCCTTGTCACTACACCAAGTTCTTGTTTCTTTTTGTGCCTAATATCTATATTTTCAAGTTAAAGGAATGACCCAAATTTTAATATTTCTCTTTTCATTATATATAATATTAAATATTTTAATATTAGTATTAATAACACTTTAATTTTAATAGAATTAATTTTTTTGTTAATTTATAATAATTGAGTTGTTAACTTAATTTATGCAATGATTGTGTTTAGTAATTTGGACTCATCAAAATTTAAAGCAATTAAGCACACTAATTATATAAGGCTCTCTATTTTATAAAAGTCAGATAACAATTATTGATTATATTCGATTTTTTTTTACATTTTAAAAAAGACTATTTTCGTAAATTAAATTTACGAAAGAATAAATTCCAAGACAAGCAATGCAATCAAGCGATTCTAGAAAAATTGATTAGGAAGCATAACATTCACATTTGACATTATTTATGGGTCCTAACCCCTTTGTTTTCCACAGAAAGGACAGCAGTATCACAACCTTTCCAGTCTTCCTATTGATACCTTATCTCAACTTTTTGATGATATACACACCACAAAAATCCAACGTATCTCTTGTGTAAACCAAAACCATATCTTTTGCCGGTCAAATTCGCACCTTCAACTTATTCGACCTCATTGTTATGGCTTAAATGCCTTAAGACGCGTTGATTACACAGGTTATGCCTTGTATGCAACCAATCGGAACCAACCTGACGCTTGATTTAAGTAGATATCAGCTATAGTCTGGAAAGCTTTGCCCAGAAAAAGTTAGTCTGACGTTTCAACACTTGCTTTGATTCGTTTTACTTTTACAAAGCTTAATATAAAACATGTAATGATTCATGAACTATCAATATTCTCAATTATTGGTACACGATCAAACCTGACCAATACCCAATAATCTTCTGGAATCTGCAACTCAATTTCCAAGCATGTTTTTTCTGACCATTCACAAATCCTGTATAGAACCGGAAACAGTACTTTTGGACTGAGTCATCACAAATTTTGTACACAAATTAGAGATAGGATAGGCAAGAAGACCATATACTATCCATCGATCTTCTTTTAATTCTTGTCCATAGGTATTAACAAGATATTTTTAAAAATGCATGAAAAAGGAAAGATTAGGTCGAGTCTGGGCAAGAATAGAAATGACACTTGCTCATAGCTCACTCTCGACTAATTCTTATTTTATTTCACTTTTATTTTTCATAAAAAATTACTTTTAACATAAAAAAAAAGACAAAATAAGATTTTTTTTTCTACAAAGGAAAATAAAAACCCTAACTAACGCAGAGTTCTGCGGTACAAAACATCATAAAGGTCGCGAAGGAAATGTTCCCTAATGGTCTCTGGCATATCGGGCAGAATATGCAAGCCAGGACTGAAAGCTGCAGCTAGTGACGGCATCCGATCGGCACACTGGTTGCCCTCACGGTACACGTGTCGGAATTGCACCTCCCAAACTCGGTGTAGGAAGCCACGAATACTTGTCATTAACAAAATATCGTTAGGAAAAACAAATCGAGAAGAGGAGAGGATGTTAATGACCTCTAAGGAATCAACTTCCACAATCACTTTGCGGTAACCCAGGGCTCAAGCCAGGGAAAGGCCCGAGTGAACACCCCAAAGCTCCGCAGTGAGAGGGGAAGCCGGACCAATGTGATGAAGGAAGCCGCCATACTATCTCCCATAACTGTCACGTAACAAGCCGTCGGCGGTGGCACTGGTGGACCCTGGGAACACAACCCCGTCCGAGTTAATCTTAATCCAGTCTGTTATCGGTTTAGTCCACCCAACGAGCTGGCCGACAAGGAGACTCTGGTTGGGCACAACACAAATCTTATCCAAAACCTATTTTTAATATTTTTAAATTAAATAATGTTTCAGCTCGTATACGTGTTAGCAGCGGATTGAAAAATATAGCGTGTTCAGAATATGAAAACATGGATAGCAGTATGTAAACGTAAGCGAAGGGAGAAAGTGACACCCATGGTAAGACGTCACTTATGGAGCTTTTGGTTAGCTCTCGGTTTTGTTGACTGCCAAGTGCCAAGAGTGAACAAGAATTGAATTGGCCCCAGGCGTGGAAAGTCGTAGGATACTACTAAGAATATTCAAACCACCTTCCGCGTTGGTGGTGGCACTGATCACTAGTTATTAAGACTGACTCAGGAATGTATATTTGATTTAATGACGCTTTTGTTGATGGAGTCTCACTCTGCTTTTTGGGTTTGAAACGGTCAACCGAAGCAGATAAATTTTTTTCTCTTATCGCTATAAGTATCACTCGTCTTCCTCACGGCTTCTTTACTGAGAAAAGTTTTCGTTTTCGTTTTTCTTTTTCTTTTTTTATTATAACCTTGTCGTCATCTGTCTTGTCTTTAAGTTCTACATTTCCCGATTCTCTTTATGTAGTCCATATATAAGAACCTGTGGATCAAGCCATCTTGCTTACTTTTCTTAGAGCTTTTTCTCTGTTTTAGCAAGTGGTCTTTCAGTTCATACCCAGTTGCTATTTCAGCTAATAAGTCCTGTAACCTTCCTTCTTATGCATTAAGACAGATTTTGCCCACATTTCAAACTCTTCCCTAATAGCCCACTGCGTAGTTGAGTTGGATTTGCCACATTATCATCTAAAATGAAAAGGGCTGTGGACTGGGAACAGAACACTCTCATCAATGAGCTGAACCAAGGGAAGGAGCTAGCGAAACAGCTTCAAAACCAGCTCAACGCAGCGTCTTCGCTCGAAACTCGTGAATTACTAATTAAGAAGATACTCTCTTGCTACGATAGATCACTGTCAATGCTGAATTGGGATACTCTTGGTGATAATCATACCCCAAATGCAAGTCCAATGGAAGCGCAGTTTCCTGGTGTCAATAATAGCCCAAGAAGTAACAGAACTTGTAAAGATGGTTCCAAGAAAAGGTAAACCCTCTTTCCTTTTCTGTTGCTGCTTCTGATACTCAAACTTAGTCGTGATTAATTTCAATGTGTTTGAGTTGGTATTGAATGTTCTTGGATTTGGGTGTTGCAGAAAGACACAGCAACGATGGACTGAACAATTGAAGGTTTGTTCACAGTCAGATGTTGAAGGGCCATTGGAAGATGGTCATAGCTGGAGAAAATATGGACAGAAGGATATTCTTGGATCTAGTTATCCAAGGTGAGAACTTCTGTTATTCCTCACATCCCAGAAAACATCATGGATTGTAGATAAAAGAAGTTCTTAGGATCATAAATCTTTTCTACTCTCTTCTTTACCTTATCCTCGCAAGCTTGATCAGCATACCAATTTGGACTTTTCAAACATCAAGGAAAAGACATATATTATGGTGTCTGACTTGGAATGTTACAATTGCAGAGCGTACTATAGATGCACTCACCGTCACTCACAAGGTTGTTTGGCCAACAAACAAGTTCAAAGGTTGGACGAGGACCCCAATGTTTTTCAAGTCACCTATAAAGGAAGACACACTTGTCTCCAAGTCTTCAATCCAACGACTCCATCACCGTCCCTCGTAAACGATGAACCGAAACACATCAAAGTTAACCGTCAAGAACATCGACAACAGTACTCAGAGGAGGTGTCGGAGGTTAAAACCGATGATTTAGACATTAAGGGCTACATTTTCCCATCATTTGCATTCGAAAATGAAGATGAAGAAAACAACTTCTTCGGGGAAAGCTTAATGACAAGCAATTTCTTGGATAGCATTTCTACATCGTTTGTATCTCCGGCGACGTCAGATTCCAACTACTACTCTCCGTCGCGAAGCCATGTGCACAATTTCGGAGTAACCTGCAAGGTCCAAACATCAGAATCCGACCTCACGGATACGATTTCAGCTCCAACGTCAGTCACCAACTCGCCAATTGGAGAAGATTTGAACTTCTCTAACATGTGTTTTGATCCCAATTTCCTGTTTGATAACCTTGAATTCTTTGCTTGAAAACTAATTGCTCGGACAACAGAGCTGCACCGTCTCCTGCTATGCTGCGGTTTAGAAATCATTTTTCTGTTGCTGGTTCGTCGTAAGAAGCGGACTTGGAGTGGTTGTCTTGTATAACGTTGTAAACCAATTGTAGTGATATTATTTTACTGGTCAATAAAACCTATCTTTCAAAATGGCTTTCTTAAACTTACAATTGTAGTGATATTATTTTACTGGTCAATAAAACCTATCTTTCAAAATGGCTTTCTTAAAGAGTTCAGATCTTTTGTTCAATATTATGGTATTTTATTGTGTCTAATAAATTTCATCAATTTATTTATGTGGGACTCGCGTGAGTCTCGTAAAATAAATAGCTGAGATTCTACAAGACAGAATAAGATAAAGTAAAACTGGATAGAAGATCTAGATCCCCCTTAAAGAACCTATTAAGCCAACTTGCTTTTACCTTATGGCAAAAGAAAAGTAAATCATGATGACTTGTAAGGGGTGACCGAAATGGTGCTAACTGCTAAGCGTAAATATTTGAAAGGGATGGCAACCGGCCCACCACGAGCTGGTCCGTTAAAATTTTTTAAATAAACTTTTTAAAATTAAAAATATATAAAATATTTTTTAAATGAATCCTTTGAGGCCCAACTCTTCTTTTACTTAATACAACATAAGTAATTAATATAAGAGAACTATAAGGTATGCATTCTTTCTCTAAATTACAATTTTTAAATTTAATAAGATCTATAAAACTATTGAGATGTTTTTATTTTTGTATTGAGAGTTGCAACAAACATATTAAATTTAAGACCAAACTAATGTTATAGATTTTTATGGTAATAACCGACGGTACAAAATTTAATTCTCTGGTACCGATCGGTTAGTACCAGTAATTATGTAAAATTTAAAAAAAATAAAAGGATTAGTTTATATAAAAAAAAGAAAATTTTAAAAATAATTAATAATTAGAAATGACGAACCCAGATCAAATGCCCAGATCTTTTCCTTCACTCTCTGTTTGCAATTTGCATGTGTCTGAAACCAACATTGGCGTTTATCTCCACTTTTGAGGATGTTCTCGGGTCATGGAAGTTCTTTAAACCAAAATATGCATTTCAGGTCATATCAGTGAGTGGAGCTCTCAAAATTTCTTAGAAGACGTTATTTTTTTGGTAATAAATTTGGCATTCAACTGTATGTACCTAAAGTAAACTTTTTTTTTTAGGTACATCATAAACGACAAATAAGCGTTAACAACTAAACGCTACTCCTTGCACATCAGTGCGCAAATGATTACTAATACCAGGAGGAGGAGGATGCCAGACGCTCTCGTCATGGACGCTACCCGAACCAAGTGAGCTAAGAAATTGGCGCACTGATTACCTTCTCAAACATGAGCAATGTGGTACTGTGAAGCCCCTTCAAGATAAGAGCTGATATCATATATCAGACTAACCAGGGGATGGAATAGTAAATCATCCTGAGAAAGAGCTAGAGAACGCAACGTTTCTATGGAATCGGACTCAATCATAAGACCATCACAAGGATATTCTCTAACAAAGGCGAGCCCATACCGTAGGGCCAAGAGTTCTACGACCATGATGGTGATGATCCCAACACCACAAGAAAAGCCTGCTAGCCAATTTCTTCAGCTATCCCGAATCAGGCCGCCGATTCCTTCCTGGCCAAAGCTACCTCGAACGCTCCCTTCAATGTTGAGTGTGAGCCACTGATCAGGGGGGAACCCACATAACAAGGATCCTGGGCGGAGGTGTAGGGTGCCCTTGAGAGTCAACGTCAAAGGTAGCAAGATAGTCACTAAACAGCACATTTACTTGGTGGATCTGCGCATGCCAGGTGGTTTGTTCACCTTCAATCACCAATTTGTTTCTGGTATGCCATATAACCTCACATGTGATAATAAAGCGCCCAAGGCGATGGACGTCCCGGGCATTTGGAACACAATTTGCTTGAAGCTAAGCGAATGTGAGTTGCTCTTGGTAGAAATTATCCGGCCATTGGCCCTGTTCTGAATCCCAAAGGCACCATGCATGGAGGTAGGCACGTAATAAGTGAAGGATACTTTTCGTATGCGCACCACACCGCCCAAACAGAGGTGAGGTACACAGGCCTCGCTCATATCTAATTTCGTTGGTGACAAGGCGATTCCATACCTCTAACCACAAGAACATCTTATGTTTTTGCGCCGCTCGAAGTGTCCAAATCCATTGCCAATCCCTCGGGCCATCGAGAGAGGGAACACTCGTGATAAAATCATACTGACCCCTGGTGGTGTATACACCAGTGGAGCTACCATACTAGGTACGACGGTCGGGATTTTATCTTATCGAGAATCCCCACATAGTCAGGCTTAGTCCTTCGCTGGGTACAAAGAGGCACACTAAGATAAGTCTCTAACGTTGCGTTTGGTTGCTGTCTCCGGTAGCTGGAGACGGAACGGAACAAAAATTGGAGACAGTAAGGTGTTTAGTTATGGTGGACAGAACAGAGAAAACTATCTCCGTCTCGAGGACAGAATGTGTTTGGTTGCAGGGGACAGAACGAAAAAATAGTACAAATGACAAATATGCCCCTAGTCCTTAATATGATTAGAAATATGTAATTCATTGATACTTTTATTA
>JAOTAX010000004.1:3494211-3504754 GCA_025629825.1 Erythroxylum guanchezii | reverse complement strand
GCATTCTCTGTGGGATCGACCTAGACTCGCCACTGCTACAGTAGTAGTCTAGTTAATTTTAATTTTGATTAGCGTTATGACGCGCGGTCAATTACTCTTCCACTCCCTATCCAAGAATGGAAATGGAAGCATATTACGAAGGATTTAATGGTAGATATGGGAGATAAAGGATTAAATTACAAAATCTACCCATAGTTAATAAGATCAAAATTTTTAGGTTAAAGTTATAGTACCTAAAATTGAAAGTAGAGCTAGGTGTAGAAATGGAGGAAGAATTTAGTGTTTGAAGTCAAAAATCAAAGAATTTTTACAAATATCATCATGGAAAGTAATAGTGTGTTTTAGACAATGTGACAAGTTAAGCCCACGATATGTTGATCCCTATGAAATGATCAACAAAATGGATGCAAAGTCAATATCAATATTTTTGAGATGACTAAGTTTATTTAAAATTTTGAGGACGAAATGTTTTACAAGGAGGGGAGAAATTGTAATATCCTAGTTTGATTATTGTGTTGTGTAATGCACTGTACATGCATTTTATAGAGTATGCTCTATTTATGATATACTAGAGTAATTTAAGCATTTAAATGTATTATTAAGGTTATAACGGAGATCACAGATAGACCATAAATGGTTATGGGCTCGATTAGAAATTTCTCAAATTTTTTTTAGAAACTCTGAAAAGTTACAGAATGAGTCCGAATGAGCTTTAAAAACCCTAAAATGTGCTTTATGGATTTAGGTGATACTATTGAATAAAATCAGGATGATTTTGGTGAAGAGTATTTTTGGATGAATAGTGAATCCAAGTGAATAGTATTTCCTCTTGAATATTGATTTTGGGGACCCAACCTCAGAAATTTCAACCAAGGGTGCTTAATTTTGTAAAATTGTTATTGAAATTTTATGGCTTAAATTTATGTAGTAAAATTTCATGGAAGTGAATTTGGATTTATTTTAAGTGTTAGAAATCAAATGGAATTGGAAAACTTTAATGTTAAATATGTTAAGTTTAGCCTTAAGGACATTTTTAGTATAAAAGTATGGTTACGATGTAATAACCATATGAATGTGATTAAGGATGGTCATTAAGTATATTTGTGGTATTAGAATTATTAAATGAAGTGTTGTGTTATTATTTAGGAAAAAATAGTATATGGAGTGTATGTGGAAAGTAATGAAATTGACATAGTTATGGTATTTGACTGCAAAATGTATTAAGGAGTTTCATGTACTCGTATTATGTTTTTGGATCGAAAAATGAAACCAACTGAAGGATTTTGAAGTGGTGAAAAGGAAACTAGCAAATTGTGAGTGTATTTTTAATTGTTTTATATGAATAAATTCTTTACAAAAGAATTGATAACATATGATTTTAAATTGTATGCTTATAAGTTTTATGTGAATGATACATTACGAGTGAATATTGCTAGTTTAAGCTTATGTTTTAGCAATATATAAACTGAAATTTAAAGTTGAATTTCATACAATTTGAAGTTACATTGAAATTATGTTGTTGGTTAATAAAGAGGAAAGATGATTTTTTAGCCTATGGTACACCATTAGGTTTTATACATATTGTTATACAATAATAATTAACCTAGTACGAGTAAGCGATGTAGAAACAGCTCTGTAAATAGTGGTTAACTAATCACTGGTAAGCGATGCAGAACCGGCTTAATAACTACCAGTTTATAGAGGTTAACTTATTATAAGTAAGTGATGTAGAGTCAGCTTCGTAAACAGTGGTTAACCAGTCGCAAGTAAGCGATGTAGAACTAGTTTTGTGACTTTATGCCTGGTGTACCGTATGGTTAAGAAATTAGTGGCGGGCTATGTTAAGTAAGGAAAGTCATGAAAATAATAATGCCTCAACTATTTGTTTTTAAAATTGATTTAAGAGGTACTGTATAATATTAATTCTAGTGGTTGGTTTATTGTCAGTATGAAAATTTTTAGAAAACTTATTGCCACCACTGTTTATTGTTTAAAGAAAAAGGAAAAAGGAAAGTGGAAACTTGTATATTATAAGTTTAATGTCGAAAAGCATTTCGAAATATTATTTCAGAAAAATTGAAATTGAGTTTTATGAAATGTTATGTTATTACGAAATTCGATGAATCACGAATGAATTATTATGAAAAATATTTTACCATGAGCTTTATTGTTGTATGGGACCATTGTAGTTATATTGTTATGAAAATTTGTAATTTTTGTAAACTGATTAACACTCATTGAGCTCGTTTAGCTCACCCTAATTTTTATGTTTTTAAACAAATCACCCTAGGAATGCGTAACAGTGTTGTAGTAATTAGGACTCCACTGTAGGATTAGTTGTATCGTCAGGTGCTACTGTGCTTGTGTTATTTTTACAATGTATGAGATATGTTTTAAATTATTTTGAAAAGCAAAAGTGTGATCTTGTAAAAGTTTGTGGGATTGTAAATATCTTTTACTTAATGAACTACGAAAGCTTTGATCTACAATGATGTTTCTAATTGCAAATTTGTGATTGCTTGTGATGTGGACTTAAGGTCCCATTTTAGAAGTTGAGATGATATATAAAATATTAGAAGTGTTTTAAATCGTGTTATGCGGGTTTTTGAAATTTGGGAATCTTAGAAAAGCAGTCGTTATGTTGCCAAAATTTTCAATAAAAAGATTTGAAAAAAATATTCTCTCACTATTTTCCGCGATTTTAACTTTTAGGGTATAAAAGGTATTTAATAGTTGAATGACTTGGCTTTGCGAGAAACCTTTGATTGAGTTATATATCGATTGAAGGGCTATCGTGAGGTCACCGAGTGAGCTCCACTCGGGTTCTAGAAAGGGAAGTCTAGGATGAGTCCTTTCATTTTTGTTTACTGCACAGTCTTATAAATAATAGAAAATACCCAACATCCCTTATATTTTCTAACATCAAGTCAATGCAATGTGCAATATAAGAAGTCCAATAAAATGAATTATACTTGCTTTATAATCTTCTTCCAGCTGCTTTATAAGCAAAATCATTGTCAATAATGAACTGATTAATATTTTTTAGCCCAACTTCATTCATAACTTCATAAAATATTTCAAATAGAGATGCATCAATAGACTTCAAAAACATTGTGCCCTTTACAAAATAAACCAAAAAATTAATAACAGGCTTATGTCTTCTATTTGACCAACCATCAAACATGATTGAATACCCAAAAGCAGCTCAAGTTATTCTTCTTTTGTCCAAATAACTCTTAATTTCATAAACAGAGCTACTAAAAATTTTATCTCTGTAGTCATTAACTGAAGGAACTTTGTATCCTAAACCATAAGAGGCAATAAATTCTACTATATGTTGATAATAATAAGATTGGGAAGTATTGAATGCTATACTTGAATCATACCACCATCTAGCCATTGCCATATCTATATTATGAGTCGCTTCTCTTAATTGTAGGGCATTACAAATTGAAGGCTGAGTTCCAGAAGTTACACCTATCTTATTTTTTTTCCTAAAATCAGGTGTAACACTCACTTCTTTTTGGGTAGGTATACTATCACCTTTAACTTTCCCACTATCATCCTGAACACTAACAAATGAATTTCCACTACCAATGTTGTAATTCACTCCCGCCTTATACCTTTCTCATGTTGATACTCTTCAAGTAATGTCTTTATTTGTAATTTTACATTATGACTCACTTTTTTTACAAGGTTCCATATCTCCTTTAACCCAACTAAATGTTTCTTTAATCTAGTGATTCATGCACCTTTCAAATGCTTACTACCAAAAAAAAAAATGGTATGGCTCTTCATTCCGAGGACCAATCTAGCATGAGCCTAAGCTGGATCATTATATCTTCCTAAACCAGTTGAATTATCAGGAGTACTTGAAATTCCTTCCATTTATATGTAAAAATAAATTAAGACATGTATCAAAATTAACTTAAGAACTTCATATCAACATAAAGAATATATAATTTCATTATCAACTACTATTACTAAATATGTGTTGTTTAACTCAAAAGTCCAAACTAAAATAATTACATAATACATATATACGTCTTATATAATATAACTCATTTTTGTATTAATGAATCATACACAATTCAATTTCATCTAACACAATTCACTAATAGGTTAAAAACTAATAATTCAAGTATTCAACATGCGTAATTACAGAATACACATATACACCTTAGATAATATAACTCATTTTAGATGATTACATCATTCAAGCATAAACTAAAGACATACACTCACAACTATAACCTATTCAATTTTAACCATAACTCACAACTACATGTTTACAACCTACTTGATGTAATTACATAATTTAACTATAAATTAATCTATTTTGTTTTCTTATACAATTCAATTTGTAATTCTTATCAATATTTTTTTTCTTAAATACATCGACATTGTTACCAAAATCCTAATTCCCAACTTTAATTTAACAATATTTCGTTCATCAATTTGAATTAACATTCTTTGTTTCTTACTCAAGCTAACTCCACAGTCAATATACACAATAAACTACACAATTCAATTTAATCCATAACAATCCACCAAGAACAAAATATTCAACACCCAAAATTACTACACAACACAAAATCACAAATACACAATTCAATATTCAAATTAACAATCAACTTATTAAGTCATCAACATAATTCCACAATTCTAAAATTACATAATCAGTTTTCATAACTCAAAACTTCAAAATTCCACAAAAATTGTTGCAATTTTTTTCAACCTTCACTGAGCTAAATCCTCTATGGAGTTATAGAGTTGTGGGCCAACAAAAGGGAAGGCCAGTTCGGTTCAGTTTGGGTCAAGTTGAGTTTGAATCTGGATCTGGCTAAATTGAAATCCTGATATGATGATTCAAATATGTCCATAAGAGTTGTGGACTAGTGGCAGTTATGGAGTTAAAGACCATTAGTGGTTGGACAAAGCAGCGATGGTTGTGAAGGCTTGTACGGTTAGGGTATTAGGCACTAAGCACACAAGTGATGTGAAGAAGAGAAGATTGTGGGGTCGTGGCTAGCGCAATATGTGAGGGGGTAAGGGAGAGACGATGGTGGCTAGAGCTAGGCTAGGAGCTGTGAGACACCAGAGATAGAGAGGAGAGAGAGAGAGAAAAATTAAAAATGTGAAAGAGATAGGTTATAGATACAAACATTAAGGGGTTGGGGTTGTTAAGTTTTTTTTTTTTACAAACAACTCCTTGAATTTTTTGAAGTTTAAGGTATCAACTAGTATTTGGTAAATATTTTTAATACTGGTTAGTACCAAGGAGCTAAGTTTTGTATCGTTTTTTGTTGGGTATGGTATAAAACTCATAACTCTGCCTTAGAGAGGCAAATAATGTTCAAGTTGTCCCTTTATAATTTATTACTTAAAAGGAGCTTAATATTTAATATAGAAAATAATAGAAGCATCAAAAGAACTTAAGCTTTAATTATGAATAAACACCTTACCAAAAAGAAAAATTAAGAAAGTAAGAAAAAACTAAAGAATCTTTGTAGAAGTATGTGAAGTAGTCTTTATTTATAAATTTATGTTCTGATTCAATATTTATTCTAAGGAATCATTTAGGCAAATTAAGCATAGAGATGAATATTTATTGTTCTTTTTGTTTGTACAGTTCATAGATTCACAAGAGCGTTGCTTTCACGAAAGCTTGTAATTGGTTCAAAATTATCAACTTTAAGATACAACATATCGAAAATTCTTAATCGTAAAAATATATTTTTGATGAATTTACTCTATTTCTTTGTTTAAGAGAGTTTCTCTCTTTTGCAGTACCTCTAGGGTTCATAACATCTATTGCTTTATATTTTTGACAAACTGTTTTGATTTATGAACAATTTACACTAATGAATAACACAAAAATAACTGGACTTCCCCATAGGATTATGTTTTGCTCTCAACCCACTAGCAAAAGGATATCAAAGATTGAGTTAGATTAGATAAAACTAAATGGACATTGTAGTTTTCCCCACCTTAGATCAGGTAAAAAAAAATTCCCTAACTGAACAACTTTTTAGTACACATTTATGTTGAATGAATTAATTTATTTGGCAATTTTCTAAGATTTCAATATATCAAATCAAAACTTCTAGACTTCTTCATTAAAAGTAGAAGCATAGCCTTCTCCATTTAAATCTAATATCTGGACTGCTAAGATATACCTTCAAAGAAAAACAAAGGAATATTACAACAAGTAATTTCCTGAAAAAAGTAATTAGATCATCTAAACTCGTTCACTTTTAGCTTCTTATTAACTATACTCTACATCATTCATTTGGTACCCTTCACATCAATATCTACCTTCAACTACATCAATCACTTTTCAGTTGCATGTCTTATAAGTGTAACGCTGAACTCTCTAAACCCTTTTGTATTGGTTTGTACTTGGAGATACTATTGTATATTGATATATACATGGTTGTATATGGGTTCAAAAATGTATTTGAATCCTTTCAGTATATATGCTAGTGATATATAATGTTATATGCCCTTATATAAATTTAAGAGTTCATCGGTATGCAAAATCTTGGAGATTTTTGACATATAAGTTTCTAAGTGTGTAAAACCGAGTCCATTAGATGGAAATGGTCATGGTGGCAAAGTTAAATATGTTCTAACACCTTATAGGCAATTAGACATGATTTATAGACTTATTGGACACTTAGAAAGCTTAATTGGAAAAGTCGATGTACATAAGGACTTATTTGCAAATTGTTAAAAGTTAAGGGACTTAAATGTAATTTTATAAAGTTAAGGGTCTTGATTATAATTTTCAAAAGTTCGGTGACCAAAATGAAAATAAAAATTTTGGTCATTCTAAAATTTTGGGCTTAGTTTCAAATTTAGGAAAGGTTTGGAAGGTATAATGGTAATTTCATATAAGCTAAGGGTTAAAAGGTAATTTCACTATGTTTGGTCAAAGAAGAGTAAATATTCTAGACCCTTCTTCCTTGTATGGCCATGCACCCCACCGTTAAAGATTATAAACACTTTGTTTTAATTGAAAGAAAGGAGAATAAAGGAGAAGAGAGGAGGAGAAGAACACCATTCGACCATCACCAAATTTCTACCATTTTTTTGATTCTCCAATACAAACCAAGGTGTTGTAAGTTAATTTGGGATCAAGGAACTAAAATCTATCATTCGATTTGATAAATTCTCAAAGGATTTTAAGATATCACCAGAGAAAAGTTTCGGTAAATTTTGTCTCATCTCTCTCTACATTATGATTTTGAGTTTGGTGTTAAGATATGTTGTTCTCCATGCTTGAATATGCATGAAACATGGTTTAGATGCATGAAATGACTCATGGAGAAGTCTCCTTGAGCGAAAACCAAGATGCCCTCTCTTTGGTGAAAGTTTGTGAAGTTTTGAGTATCTTTTGAAATTGATGGTTTAAAAGAATTCTATGGTGTTAATTATGTATGTATAATGTGAATTGATGATGAAAAATGAAGAAGATGTATATTGGATAAGGCTTGGTCAAAATGATGGGGTGAGAAATGGACTAATGTAATGAGTTGTATAATTATGACGAATATGGCTTAAATGAAGGGAATAGTATTGAATGAAGTGGTGAAATGTGTTGTTGTTTGGAAGTGCTTGTTATATAACAAGATAGGAGCATGAATTACTATGATAAAGTCTTGAAAATATGACTTGAAAGTCATGCATGTTAGGTGTTTCATACAATTCCTAAGTGAACTTGGCTTAGGATTTAAGGACTATAATGGCGTGCATTGGAAAGAGGCTTTCATGTTTTCTTAGAGTAAACTTGAATTTTTGCTGAGATTAATGAGTAGTGGCCTAATGTGCTTAGATAAAAATGTGCCTAGTTATGCTTTGAAATGTGTAATTATTGGATCAAAGGCATTAAATGCCTTGGAAAACATAAAAGAAAGCTTATGTGAATAATAAGGGAAGTAACCATGTGAGAAGCTTCATGGTCGAATCCTATAGCTTAAAGATAGTGATATTATGTTTTATACATATATGTGGTGGTGTATGAATATGAGATACATGTTTGAGTAGTAAATGCATTGTATATTTGTATGTATAAAGGCTCGGGAGCTATAGATCAAGGAGTTTGTATCGAGGATCGTTGAAGTCAAGGGAGTGTACACCTTCTTTTGAGGTGAGTTGGGGAAACGATATCTCTCAAATGGAATTACGACATCCCAAGACATGCATGATGACTTGTATGTAAATTTTGAATCTAGGTGTGTGAGCAAGGCTGCATATGATGAATATATAAACAGACACCGAGATCAACATGATGCTAATCGAAACTTGATGTTGCCTCCTAGCCCCGTAAGTTGGACTAGGCTTAAAAGACTCAAGGCCGCATTAAATTCATTCTTGGCTCGTGTGGTTGATGATGGACTCTGGAAGAATCAAGATTCTCGCTTGTAGCTTCAGTTTTTCAGTTTAAGCCAAGTTCTGGGCCCAAACAGCCCTTGATAGGTACGCACACTAGGTGCGTACGCTAGCACCCAGTAGGCCAGACGTCAGGCGTTCCAGGCTAGGCGCACCTAGTGGCATATTGTTTTGGTTTAATTTTCTTAGTTTACTACTTGGTCTAGGTTGCTTGGACAATTGCGATCCTTAAGGTCTGGAAAAGTATCGAAAAACTTGCGTATCTAGTTTATTTAAAGGCTGCCGAATCGTATCAAGATTAATCTCCTTTCGTGTGTGCATCATCTTTGGTATTGGAGCATTGGTGTGGACAAGAATTTTTATTCAACTCCATCAGAATTCAAGAAATTGCCACCCATCACCATCCAATTATCATCGGCTCATCAATCCAGGTGTGAATTAAATTTCAGCCTAGGTTTTCAATTATTTTTCTTGTTTATTTTGTTGAAACTTTCGGTCTATATTGAAAAAGACCATCCAAAAAAAATCAAAAGAAGGTTCTGAAAATATTTCAAAAATGGTCTAAAAAACGAAAAATGCAAAAAATGAAAAAAATTGTAGAACCGAAAGTGTTACTATCGAGTTCAAGAATTACACTATTTTGGAAAGTCTTACATGAAGGATTGGCAACTGAATTGGATGAAATTTTTGACCTATCTTGTGTGACCTTACTTTGAAAAGAGTTCCAAAACTTGGCGCCATTGTTGGATTTCTTGATTAGAAGGAGTTAGGTTTTCCAAAGCACAACTTGAACGTTGAGAATTCGAGAGGAAAAAGGCAAGAGGGTGAGATCATTAAAGTGGCCAAGACACACAAGAGGAGTATTCTCAATTCGAGTGAAACATGTGAGGGAGTGTTTTGTGAGGTTATTTTGCTACTGACTTTTTCTTTACAGGAATAATTTTCATTGGGGGTATGTCTAACGATAGTGTGAGAGGCCAACAATCGGGCGGGGTGCAAGCAGCCACCTTGGAGGCAATCCAGCAGCTGACTGAGAGCCTAAACATTGCTCTTATTGGAATTAGAGGCAAATGGAGAGGCAAGCTCGAGAGATTGCTGACTTGAGGCGCGGCGCACGTATGGAGCCACGAATGGGACACATCGGTCCTCGAAACTAGCATGCTCCGATTGTGTTAGAAGACTATGGATCTAATGACGAGGGGATTATGTGAGACCATGGGGACGTGATCAACGAGCTAATTTTGGTGATAGACGAGACAGTGACATTAGGTCTATTAAGATGCAAATTCCACCATCCAAAGGAAAGAATGATCTGGAGCTCTACCTTGAATGGGATGTAGGTTGGATATGATTTTTGAATGCCACAACTTTTCAGAGGAAAAGAAGGTAAACCTCGCATCCGTTGAATTTTCCAATTATGTCCAATTATGCACTAATTTGGTGAGATCAATTGGTGATTTCGAGGAGAAGAAATAGGGAGGAAGCCGTGAGTACTTGGGCTGAATTGCAAGCGATCATGAAGAAGCGGTGTGTTCCATCTTATTAGTACCGAGAGATGCATCAACGACTCCAACGCCTAACATAAGGGAATCGGACTATGGAGGAGTATCATAAGGAGATGGAGATCACAATGATAAGGGCTAATTATGAGGAGGACCCCAAGGCCACAATGGATCGACTTTTGAGTGGTTTGAATAGAGAAATAGCCAACGTAGTTGATTTGCATAACTACACTGACCTCGAAGAGATGGTGAACATAGAAATGAAGGTTGAGAGGCAACTTAAGTCTCATAGGACAGTGAAAAGTGGGACAAGTTCTACGTCAAATTGGCCACGAAAAGAGGAGAATTCGAAAGGAAAGGTGCTGGAATCCAAAAGGCCGAACCAAACTCTTTTGGAAACTAAAGGTACGTCTAATGCCCCTAACACTTAAGCTTCTTCTAGCAAAAATTCTTCAATTAAATGCTTTCGATGCCTTGGAACTGGGCACATTGCCTCCCAATATCTGAATAAGAGGGCCGTGGTTTTGTTGTAGGATCGCGTACTGTCTGAGTATTCAAAATACGCTGCGGAAAAGACCATACAAGAATATCACGTATAATCGAAAACACCAAGGATTAACGAAAATACCTTATTTGCGTAAATAGGT